>RPOG01003848.1:35870-54641 GCA_008086565.1 Thalassoma bifasciatum | reverse complement strand
GGCAGGTGGGCGGGGACAGCACCAACGAGGAGTCGTCGGACGGCGAGGACGAGGACGACGAGGACTGGCAGTGAGGGGCGGCGTTTAGGGACTGCAGCACGCAGCCACTTCCTCTGCTCGGCCAATCAGGGACGTGTGGACTCCTGAGTGTGTGTGTGTGTGTGTGTGTGTGTGTGTGTGTGTGTGTGTGTGTGTGTGTGTGTGTGTGTGTGTGTGTGTCACCAACACCCCTTTACTCTGCCTGAAAGCTTTCTAGCGTTACCTCTCTTGGTCACAGGGCTCTGTCAAACGAAGCCATGCCGCCGCCGCCGCCGCCGCCTCTCCGGGCGTGCAGGTGGGCGGGCGCCGCTCGCCGTCCTCGCCCGGCCGCGGCCTTCCTCAGCACTTCAAGTCTCGTTCTTTTTTTTAATTCCTCTCTCCTCGTTGAGCCAAGCACGCGCACGCTACAGCCGCATCAGAGCGGACGGTTTGATGTGAGGACGCCGCGCTGACAGCTGGAGGGGGCGGAGCCGGGTTCAGACGCACGGATGGGAAGATGGAGGACGCACAGGTGGACGCACAGGTGGACGCACAGGTGGACGCACAGGTGGACGCACAGGTGGACGCACAGGTGGACGGCGGCGTGCGTGAGCTGTCGCCTTCGTCCTGCTCCTCCCTGCGGCTGTAAAACGTTTTCTCCTGTCAGACGCACAAAGCGGCGTTTCATCAGGACGCCATGAATCTTCGTCGTTGCTCCGCCCCCTCCTCCTCCTGCTCCTCCTCCTCCTCCTGCTCCTCCTCCTGCTCCTCCTCCTGCTCCTCCTTCACTGTCGTTGCCTTTGGATGTTTTGATGCTTTTTATCTGGAAATGACAATCAATTTTACACTGTTCTTCTTCTTCATGTTCTTGTGTTTTTTATATCAGTACATAAATATAAATATATGAGGAAACACTTTAATCCACAGCTCCGTGAGTTTCATCACAATCAGTCACAAAGAACAAAAACAAGATTTATTATTAAACCTTTTGTTTCTCCATATTAAGGCAAAATTTTAAGATAAAAAATCAAAATGACAGAACAAAGGGAAAAGCATCAACATAAGGAAGTTGAAATAATGATAAAATTATGTCACAATTTGGAGATGAAAGAACAAAAATATGCGATTAAGTTAAAATTTAAGATTAGAATTGTTGTTTTGAGATGATTTAAAAAATCCAAAACTTTGGGACGAATAAAAAAAATTCTATTTCAATTTGAACTCAAAATTTCAACTTTCTCATAATTTGAGTTTTGTTTCATAATCTCAACAGTTTATGTAAAAATTATCAGAATAATTGTTTATGTGAGTTTTTAACACAAAATCTTTATTTTTTCATTTATTTTCAAAATTTTGATTTTATCTTACAAAAATTACTAAATTAGAACAAAATGGAGTTGAAAATATGAAATGAAATCAAACTTGTGAGGAAAAAATGAAAATTCTGTGATTAAAAAAATACCCCAAGATTTTCAGAAAAGTAAAAGAAATTGAGATTTAAAGTGAAATATTTGAGATAAAGTCCAAAACTTTGGGACGAATAAAAAAAAATTCTATTTCAATTTGAACTAAAAATTTCGACTTTCTCATAATTTGAGTTTTGTTTCATAATTTCAACAGTTTATGTCAAAATTATCAGAATAATTGTTTATGTAAGTTTTTAACACAAAATCTTTAAATTTTTAATTTTTGTCTCAAAATTTTGATTTTGTCTTACAATTTCAAAATTATTTCAAAATGTTTTTACTTTTCCTCCCAAATTTTAACTTTTTATCTTGAAATTTTGACTTTTTTTCATTCCATATCAATTTTTATCTAAAATATTCAACTTTTGATCCCAAAGTTCTGACTTTATTTGCCTTTCTGTCCCACATTTTTGATTTTTATTTTATAATTTTTTCTTAACTGTGGCAAAGAAAGTTTCAACAAATCTTATTTTTCTTTTTCATTTCTTTTAAAATTGGTATAAATGAGCTTCTATAGATTCCTGATGACTCTTAATTCAAACTCTGACGGATCTGATAATAAATCAGAATGACAGAACAAAGGGAAAAGCATCAACATCAGGAAGTTGAAATAATGATAAAATTATGTCACAATTTGGAGATGAAAGAACAAAAATATGAGATTAAGTTAAAATTTAAGATTAAAAATGTTGTTTTGAGATGATTAAAAAAATCCAAAACTTTGGGAAGAATAAAAAAAAATCTATTTCAATTTGAACTCAAAATTTCGACTTTCTCATAATTTGAGTTTTTTTTCATATTTTCAACAGTTTATGTCAAAATTATCAGAATAATTGTTTATGTGAGTTTTTAACACAAATTTTTAATTTTTGTCTCAAAATTTTGATTTTATCTTACAATTTCAAAATGTTTTATTCTTTTCCCCCCAAATTTTAACTTTTTATCTTGAAATTTTGACTTTGAATCTCAAAAATTTGAATTTTTATCTAAAATTTTCAACTTTTGATCCCAAAGTTTTGACTTTATTTGCCTTTCTGTCCCACATTTTTTATTTTTATTTCATAATTTTGCCTCAACTGTGGCAAAGAAAGTTTCAACAAATCTTATTTTTCTTTTTTATTTCTTTTAAATTGGTATAAATGAGCTTCTATAGATTCCTGATGACTCTTAATTCAAACTCTGACAGATCTGATAATAAATTTCTTTTTCACCTGTTTATGTTTGAATATGTTGGAGATTTTAAAGAAACTGACACTTTTCTTATCGTGATTAAATTCCAAAATGATTTCACAGATTTTAGTTTTCAGACACTTGTGATGAAATTAGAGGAGAATTTGAAACGAAGAAATAAATTTTAAAAAGTGTGATTGTGCAGAAATGAGTGGATCTGTGGAGGAAAGTGTTTCCTAATCTGAATATGCAGGTAAACGTTACGTTCTCTGCCTGTGTCGCTCTGTACGGTTCTTGTTCTTGTTTTGTGAATATTCTTGTTGATGATTATTATTAATATTATTATTATTATTATTATCTTATTACTCTTTTCTGTTTTTTGGCTGCAGTTTTATTGAGCGCTTTTCTGGACGTGTCCTCTTTTCTTCTTCTTCTTTTGTGTTTTTTATCGTTTTATTTAAACAAACAGAGTAATGCTATTTGCTGCCTGAACTGTGAGATTTTCTTGGAAGCAGAAATGAAGAAAAAGCAGCAGAGACGTATGTGCAATAGAACAAGTCGACCCCACAGATACCACAGAAGAAACAAAACTGCACATATCCTTCACAAACATCCTCCAAAAAACCAGAAACACTTTTCCAGCTTTTTCTGATTTTATCACCGTGATCTGATGAAATTAACAACAAACTCTTTTGTCAGGAGTCACAAACAAACCTTTCTCCTCCTTTAAAGCAGAAAACAGCGCCTCCTACTGGACAGAATATTCCACTGTCTTTTACTTTAAAGAAGCTGAAATCATTTTCCCTCAACACACAAATAAAGTCTTTACTGTCAGAGACAAAAAAAAAACAACAGGAACAGAAACTTAATTCAAATTTATGGAATAAAAAGTCAAAATTAGAACAAAATGGAGTTGAAAATATGAAATTAAATCAAACTTGTGAGGAAAAAATGAAAATTCTGTGGTAAAAAAACCCCAAGATTTTCAGGAAAGTAAAAGAAATTGAGATTTAAAGTGAAAAAATTGAGATAAAGTCAAAATTTTAACATAAAGAAGACGAAACAAAGTCAAATTTGGGAGGAAAAAGTTGAAATTTATCTCTGAATTTTGACTTTATTATCACATAATTTGACTGTTTCCCTTATCTCAACCTTTTTTAATCTCATCATCTCTGATTTATCTTTTAATTTCAACTTCTCAACTCAAAACTTTGTCTTAATTTCATACTTTTAATCATCAATTTATCAGCTTCATTCTCTCATAAATGTCGACTTCATCTCAGAATTTCGATTCTAAAAAAGTGTGAACAAATCCATGTTTTGGTATTTATGTTTTTTAACTGTCAGAAATGAGCTTCTGTGAATATTCGATGACTCTGAGTGAAAACAGATATGATAACAAACGTGTTTTTGTTTCTCGTTTTCTCCGACAGTGAAACTTTAAAAAGTTTGATTTTTTATCAAAGAGTTTCTTTAATTAATGAAGGAGTAAAGTTTTATCTCCTCACTTTAGAAAAATAATCTCTTGAGTCTTTCTCTCCGTCCGACCTCCACCTGTTTCTCCGGCTGGTTTTCCCCCCTCCTGTTACCGTGGTTACCGTGGTTACCTGAAGGCGCTGTGTTGTGATTGGTTGATGTCTTTGTATCTGGTGGTTAATCCTTGAGCTCGGAGCTTCTGTCTACAAACAAACAAACAAACAAACAAACAAACAAAGGAAAGGTTAAAGGTTGTTTTTCCTTTAAAGGACAAACCAGTTACAACTTAAAGCCTGGGTCTATGCACCGACTGAGTGTGTGTGTGTGTGTGTGTGTGTGTGAGTGTGTGTGTGTGTGTGTGTGTGTGTGAACTGTACACCAGTCAATTTAAGAAAAAAAAACCCTGACTGTTCACATTTGTTAATTTATATTTCCTTCTTTCTGATGATGATGATGATGATGATGATGATGAAAGCGATGACGCCACGACAAAAACTCACCGCTGTGAAACTTTCCTCATTTCATCGTCCTGTGGGTGGTTAAGGGAACTCAAAGGGGTCAAAAAGGTTTATTTAGCTAAAGATTAGAGACTCTATGAATGAAACGCTGTTTGCAGACTTTCTATGCTATTTTCCTACGGGGTTCACACTAAACGATGAAAACAGAAAGGAATCTCAAAAAGTGCTTTTTACTACGGTCTAACTTATTCGTTTGGTTTGATTTTTACCACCTGTGTTTTTAGTAATGATTTATGAAGCACTGTTTATTAAAGTTTGAAAACATCCAACGCGTCTCTGTGTGTCCTCAAAGTTCATTTACAGAAGAATATGAACAATAAAATACTGTAGAAGTCAAATATTATAAATAAACAGCACAAAAGTGAGGAAACTGCTGCAGTAAAAAACCATATTTCTGCATTTAAACATTAATATACCGTAAATTCAACTTCTATCACTGTTTATTTTTTACAGTGAGACCAGAAACTTTTAAAATAATATACAACTTTAAGAAAGGTGGAATTGAAAGGTTTCAATTTGCTTTATTATAATTCATACTCTTACATCAAACATCATCCTGAAAAATTTGATAATAAAGGCAAAAAATGTTAGAATTAAAAAAAAACAAAAAACATCTGAGTTGTGACATAACTATAATTAGAATAGTTATTTATATTTTTGTTGTTATAACAATTATCATTATAACTCATCACTATTTTTTCTGTAATTATTCTTGGTAATAATTATTACTATTTTTATTGTCATTTTAATTATTACTGTAACGACTTCAATAATTTTTTATCATCATTATTATCTACTTGTATTCTTTTATTTCTCATTTTACATTTTTCAAATTGTTTTGTTATAATAATTATTATGAATAATATTTTTTAAATTGTTGTTATTATGAATTTTTCAATTATTATCAGCTATGATGTTCTTTTTCTGTTTCTCAATATTATTATAATACAACTTTTATGACATGAAACATGAAAAAAATACCTATTAGTAAAATACCTGAAGTTTTTTTTCTCCTTTATCCTGAATAAAACACAGAAACTGTTAAATATTTAAGGAGTTAAATTGAATCAGCTGTGTAGACAGAGAGTCTCCAGCAGGGGGCGCTTTAGAGCTGAGACACTGACAGAGAAGAGTTAAACAGAGTTATTATTAGTTATTATTAGCTATTATTATTAGTTATTATATTATATTTTAACCCTGTGGTGTGAAGTATGGAGGACCAAAACTGCCAAAATTAAAAATAAATAAATAAAAGTGGAAATAAAAACCAATGTAAGAAATATAATTCAAAAATTAAGTGAAAAAAAATGAATATAAATGGAAATAAAAATGGCAATAAATATATATAAACAGAAATAAATTAACAAAAATAAAAATGAATACAACATTTGAAAATAAATATGAAAATAAATACAAAAATAAATATATAATTATTATTGAATTTCAATCAATTAAATAAAGCGCTCTGGTCTCATTTATTTTTTCATGCTGCAGACGTCTGCTTTATTTAATTGATTGAAATTTAANAAGCATAAAATAATGCCACTGTATTTTTAATTTCCATTTACAATAACTGACATTCAATTTTTAGAGTTTAATTACTGTGGATACTTGTCAGGACGGTTGCACCACCTGACATTTTGGGGGTTTGAGGAACCAAAACACAAAAAAACATGTTATATTTTAATAGTTTAAAGATGTGTTCAAATAACACAGGTTTCATAGAATAAAGAAATACATGTGATGAAATACTCAATTCATGATGGAAGGAAATATTGCACTGTGACGTCACCTCATTGACCCTAAATCAGTTTTAGTTCAGTTAGAAACTCGTCTTATTGAAATAAAGTGACTGAAAATGTACTGAACCATTTAATGGTCCTCCTTCAATGTCTTCTCCTTGAGTCTGAGTCTCGACTCGTGTCTCTTTTGAGGTCTTTATTGACTAAATATAAGTGTGTTTGCAGGTAAAGATGTCTTTTTACAGACTTCAGTGTTGGTGACTTCAAACGTTTGTAAACAACCTCATTTTTTGAAACACACTTAGTAGTAGTCGACGACATTAAGTCTCAAAATGTGCAGAGAAATGTTTTGACTCTTTTTGGGGAAGTTGTTCCTGAGTCATTGCGGAAGAAAAGCTCTCAAACAGAAACAGAGAGAGTAAAGAAATTTGACAGTAAAGACAAAAAAGACAACAAACAGTCACCTAGTTTGTACCAGAGAAGTCATTATTGACCTAGAAAGCCGAGGAGGTCTTGTTTGAAGTCGCTTGTCTTCTCCTCTAGTCGAGACTCCTAGCAGGAGGTCGCGTAGTCGTTGGAGGAGACCCAAACAATGTGTTGAAAAATAAAGTCTTAACCAGCTTTTATATCAACACTCTTAACGTTTCCATTAATGAGCTTTAATTCTGTGTAAAATGATGTGAACTGAGCCACAGGAGAAACAATCCTCTCACTTTTTAACTTTTTATACTTTAAATGAACTTATTATCATGAAGACTCCAGCATTTCAGATACACTTAATCAAAACTTGTGACTCTATGGAAGGAAGCCCAGTTCTGCCAGTGGAAGAAATAAGAAATGAAAACTTGGCTTCGTTGAGATTTCTTTTAAAAGCCAGAATAAAGTCAAAATTTTGAGATAAAATTATGATTTTTTTTAATAACTTTCTTTATTAGTTATATTATTCAGTGACTGGAGCTGGAATATAGTCGAGAGCATCCAGTTTTCAAAACAAAAGGATGAAATTTTGAGATATAACAGTCAAAATTCTGAGATTATAATTATATATAATTTTTGAGAAAAAAAAAACAAAAACAACAACTCAATATAACTTGGAAAGTCAAATTCTTTAAAGAAATGGTCAAAATTAATGAAAAAAAATCATCAAAATTATAAAACAAAAAATTTAAACTTTATATTATAATTATAATTATACATAATTTTTAATATAATAATAATAATATTTTAATAACAATAATAATAATAATATTTAATATCATAATATAATTTTTGAGAAAAAAACAACAACAACTCAATTTAACTTGGAAAGTCAAATTCTTTAAAGAAATAGTCAAAATTAATGAAAAAAATCATCAAAATTATAAAACAAAAAATTTAAACTTTATATTATAATTATAATTACATATAGTTTTAAATATAATAATGATAATAATAATAATAATAAATAATTTAATAACAATTTAATATAATAAAAACATTATTTAATTTAATAAAATTTTATATTTTAATATACTTTTTGAGAAAAAAAAACTCAATTTAACTTCCAAAGTCAAATTCTTTAAAGAAATAGTCAAAATTAATGGAAAAAATCATCAAAATTATGAAACAAAAAATTTAAACTTTGTCAAAAAAGTTAAAATTCTGAGATTAGACGTTGAATTAAAAAAAAAAAAGAAGTCAGATTCATCATTTGTTGTTTTTTTTACTCTGAAGTTGTTTTAAATAAATTTGTTGTTTTTGTTTCTGAGGTTGTTTTAAATAAATTTGTTATTTTTGTCTCTGAGGTTGTTTTAAATAAATTTGTTGTGTTTGTTTCTCTGAGGTTGTTTTAAATAAATCTGTTATTTTTGTTTCTCTGAGGTTGTTTTAAATAAATCTGTAGTTTTTTTTACTCTGAGGTTGTTTTAAATAAATTTGTTGTTTTTGTTGCTCTGAGGTTGTTTTAAATAAATTTGTTGTTTTTGTGTCTGAGGTTGTTTTAAATAAATTTGTTGTTTTTGTGTCTGAGGTTGTTTTAAATAAATTTGTTGTTTTTTTTACTCTGAGGTTGTTTTAAATAAATTTGTTGTTTTTTTTACTCTGAGGTTGTTTTAAATAAATTTGTTGTTTTTTTTACTCTGAGGTTGTTTTAAATAAATTTGTTGTTTTTTTTACTCTGAGGTTGTTTTAAATAAATTTGTTGTTTTTGTTTCTGGGGTTGTTTTAAATAAATTTGTTGTTTTTGTTTCTCTGAGGTTGTTTTAAATAAATCTGTTGTTTTTTACTCTGAGGTTGTTTTAAATAAATCTGTTGTGTTTGTTTCTCTGAGGTTGTTTTAAATAAATTTGTTGTTTTTTACTCTGAGGTTGTTTTAAATAAATCTGTTGTGTTTGTGTCTCTGAGGTCGTGGGTCTGGCAGCGATGCTCGGTGGTCTTTATCTGCTCCTGAACTACAAACAGAGCGTCTTCTTCTTCTCTCGCTCCTCCATCCTCCTCCCCGCCATCCTCTCTCTCAGTGGCGCCGTCCTCCTGGTGGTTGGCGGTTTCCTGGGCGCCTGTCAGAGCGGCAGAGACTCCCCGTTCCTCCAGGGCCTGGTACGGAGGCTCAGAGTGTTTCATAAATAAAAAATACATGAACTAGTGTCTGGATTCTGAATTTTGCTGCTTTTCTTTGTTTGTGGTCAGTTTGTTTATCTTCTAGTTGTTGTTTTCTGTCTGATGAGCACGGCGTCAGCGTTGGCGTATTTTCACTCCTCAAAGGTATAAAAAAGTTCTTTCAAAGTCAAACTTCCTCACTTTAAAACTCTCCAAATTCATATTCACTCTCTTTCTTTGTGTTTCTGACTCAGCTGGATTCAGAGTTACTTCCTCTCAGAGAAGTTTTTCACACGTACTCAGGCGACAGTCAGGACCTGAACTCCAACGCCGTGGACGCCACACAAGAAAAGGTGAGTGAGGTCAGGAAACACGAACCAATCATACAAAAATAAACTCTACTAATGCTTTATTCTGGTTTGCAAAATGGGAAATATTGAAAACAAAAAGCATCAAAAGCTGCAGCTTGTTTATGAAAAGTTCCCAAATCAAGAAAAAGACAACACCCGGCACCTATGGAGGACCAAAACTGCCAAAATTAAAAATAAATAAATAAATAAAAGTGGAAATAAAAACCAATGTAAAAAATATAATTCAAAAATTAAGTACAAAAAAATAAATATAAATGGAAATAATAATGGCAATAAATATATATATACAGAAATAGATACAAAAATAAATATATAGTTATTATTACATTTCAATCAATTAAATAAAGCAGACAACTGCAGCATGAAAAAATAAATGAGACCAGAGCGCTTTATTTAATTGATTGAAATTTTATAATAATTATATATTTATTTTTGTATTTTCTTTCCATATTTATTTTCAAATATTGTATTCATTTTTATTTTCGTTAATTTATTTCTGTTTATATATATTTATTGCCATTTTTTTTGCACTTAATTTTTGAATTATATTTCTTACATTGGTTTTTATTTCCACTTTTATTTATTTATTTATTTTTAATTTTGGCAGTTTTGGTCCTCCATAGGCACCAACACTGTCAACAACTTCACTGTAAAATAACGGTAAAAAAAAAAAAAAGCCACAGCTACCGGACAAATATAATAAATTTAAAGTAAAGTGTCAGGAATTTCTCTGAGAGTTTTGCAGAAAAACACCATTGTTGTACTGATATCTTACTTATCCCTCCTCACTTATGGTAAAAATAACTGTTGGGCTACAAATCACAAAGGCATTCTGGGTACAAATTTAATGCTGTAGCTTTGCTAAACAGCTGGGAGGAGCTGAAATAGTATTTTTTCAACCTTAACCCTGTGGTTCATAGTGGTCACTACAGTAAACACCTATTTAAAAGTTATTTACTCCTAAATTCAATGTTTCATGTGGTGGAAATTCATATTAGCCTGTGTCAGGATATTTTTATTCTTCTTAGGGCCTGAAAAAATGTTTTTAAATTTTTTTCCAAACATATATTTAAAAAAAAAGTTATAGACAAACATTTGAGGGTAAAACAGCGTAATAACTATAAATTATTCAGTGTTAAAATGGATGACAGAGAGTTCAAATGTTTTGCAAAGCATTAAAAAAAGATTATTATGGACATTATGGACACATCTCAGTCTGGACCCTGCCCTAATGGGCCAATTGTATTCCAGTCAGCCTGAAAAAAAAAAAATAATGATGATAAAAATTATTGTCTGACACTTCGTTGGTGCTGGGGGGGGGGCTATTTTGTGTTTTATGTTTTTACTTATGCTTTTGTGTACTTATTTCGTTTAGTTCTTCTATTTATTTTCTTTTTGATACCTGCTGTATGTTCATGTCTGTTCAATTATGAAAAAAAAAAGTGGAAAAAACAAGGTTCTATTTGTATTATCGTGGTACTGTATAATAATGAGAACCTCAATGAAGAGAATTTGAAAAAAAAAAATAATAATAAAAGATTATTCATGAAATTACCAAAAAAAAGAGAAAGGAAGTCAAACAAAAGAATAGCTATGTTTACATTAATTTCATTCTTTTTTTATGTTGAATGTTCTGTTACAAATATCTGAAGAAAAAAAAAGGAAAACTTTTTTTATGCCTTAAGACAAATAAAAACACTCAAAGGAAAAATCCAGACACTGACTTTCATAATTCATGCATCAGAGGGTTAAGGTCAGGAGCTCATGTGGGGTCGCCTGAAGTGTCTCGTACACACTTGCACACTAAAATAAAATTGTTTTGGAGATGATTTGGCGGACCGCTTGCAATACATTCATGGCCCACCAGGGGGCGGCGACCCACAGGTTGGGAAACATTGATGCAACCGAAACTTTATTTCCACCTCAGATAGTTCATGTCAGCCTTATGTAAAACTCTTTCCTCTGTGATTCTTTGATTAAATCCTTCCTCATCTCACAAACAATCAGATTAGAGTAATTTGATTTTTTAATTTCAGATTTGTTGTGGATGTTCTTTAGTTTTTATCAGGTTTGTGTCTCCTTTAGTTGCAGTGCTGCGGCGTTCACGGCCCCAAAGACTGGCTCCAAACCTCCTGGTTTAACAGAACGGGGTCGTTTCCTCGAAGCTGCTGTAACTCATCTTTCTCCTCCTGTAACGGCACCGCTGAGCGACCGCAGCAGCTTAACTCAAAGGTAGAAGATTAATGTCACAGGAATTCATTAAAAAAAAGCTCAGTGTGAGAAACAAACCTGAAACTGAAGCTGGGTCAATGAGGTGACGTCCCCTTTTTTTGTGTCTGAGTGTAATATTTCCTTCCATCATGAATTGAGTATTTCATCACATGTATTTCTTTATTCTATGAAACCTGTGTTATTTGAACACATCTTTAAACTATTAAAATATAACATGTTTTTTTGTGTTTTGGTTCCTCAAACCCCCAAAATGTCAGGTGGTGCAACCGTCCTGACAAGTATCCACAGTAATTAAACTCTAAAAATTGAATGTCAGTTATTGTAAATGGAAATTAAAAATACAGTGGCATTANAAGCATAAAATAATGCCACTGTATTTTTAATTTCCATTTACAATAACTGACATTCAATTTTTAGAGTTTAATTACTGTGGATACTTGTCAGGACGGTTGCACCACCTGACATTTTGGGGGTTTGAGGAACCAAAACACAAAAAACATGTTATATTTTAATAGTTTAAAGATGTGTTCAAATAACACAGGTTTCATAGAATAAAGAAATACATGTGATGAAATACTCAATTCATGATGGAAGGAAATATTGCACTCAGACACAAAAAAAGGGGACGTCACGTCATTGACCCACAAACAATTCAAAACATCAAGGTAATTAGGTCATAGTTATGAGGGATAAAAAGGTCAAAATTTTGGCATGAAATTCAAAATTTAGGATAACAAGCCTGTGGAAAAAAAAGTCAACATTTTGAAATGAAAGGTTCAAATTTTGAGTTTTCTTGTTGTTTTTTAACCTCAAATGTCAACTAAATGACTCAATGAAGCAAGTTTTTTCACTTTTACATTTGTAACCTGCACAAATGGGCTTCTATTATGGAGATGATGATGATGAAGGTGAATTGTTGATGATGATGATGATGATGATGATGATGATGAAGGTGAATTGATGTTGATGATGATGATGATGATGATGATGATGAAGGTGATGATGATGATGATGATGATGATGATGATGATGATGATGATGAAGATGATGAAGGTGAATTGATGATGATGATGATGATGATGATGATGATGATGATGATGATGTTGATGATGATGATGTTGAAGCAGATGAAGAGGATGAAGGTGATGGTGCGTGGATGTTGACCACGCTGTCTCCCCTGCAGAGGAGTGGCCGAGGTGGGCGTGGTCGGACTGTGACGTCACTCTTTCTTCGGTTTCATCTTCGTGAGGCCGTTAAACAGTGGAGTAGACGTCGTTAATTAACAGGGAATAAAAGAAGAAGAGGTCAAAAAAACTACAACTCTCCCTTAAAAGCTGGTGAGATTATTCAAACTGACTCTTATTTTCACTCAGACTCTGAAGCGTTTCCTTTCGCGGGCCTTTGAACCGTTGGTTAGCTTCAGTGGCTAACGTTAGCCTCCGGGCCTGTCAGTGAGTAGGCCGCAGTTAGCATCCTGATGCTAACAGGCCGCAGCTAACAGGCCGCTGTGTTTTAGGCGCCGCGGGCAGAGAAGCCAACATCGGCCGCTCTCCAAACTACGACACCGAGGCTTCGGTGGATAGCGACACAACTTCAGACCCTCACACACTCCACCTTACTTATTTGAGGCCACCTGTTTTTTCTGACTTATGAAGCTCTTAAAGCAACATTGTGCTGCTATTTCTTTAATATTATTGGAGATTGTGTGTAATTAGAGGTGATATTTAGGAGGCAGTTGATTAGCACATGCTAACGCCGTTAGCCGGGCCTCCGCATGTTCCAGAGTCAGATAAAGATGCAGCTGCACAGGTGAGGAGCTGTCGACGTGTGATGAAAACACAGGTTCTGTGTTTGAAATTCATCTCTACATGTCTGTTTTTTTCTCTCCTCTGCGCCTGTAACCGCTGATAAACTGATGGAAATGTCGCTCATTCCTGACACGTTGTGTTTTGAGGTTTGACCGTTTTCATCCATGTGCTTCTTATGGAAACATCAACACTAACTACGCCCCATTTACCAGCTCCTGAGCTCATATATCACAGTAAAAATAAAGATATTTATAATCAGAGTCAACATGAAGAATCTGGAGGGTGTTTACCGTGTTCAGGCTCATACCATCTTACCCTTTTTAATTATTTAATTTGTCATATTTACTGCTTTTTATTTATCTTACCTATTTTTGTCTAATTAATATCTGCACTTTTCTTAATGTAATTTTTTCTTTTAAAATACCTCTTAGGTGTGTATTGGTCTCTATAGTAAAATCTTTTCTCCTATTACGATTTTTGCCCTTTTTCTGTTTAGTATGTATTTTATTAATATTTTCATTCAGTCACTGTGAAGCACTTTGAACTGCATTTTATTTATGAAAGGTGCTATATAAATTAAAGTTGATCGATTAACACAGTTATCAGCAGGGGAGAAGGTAGTCTTAAGTTCTTCCTGGTAAAAAAAAAAATGTTTTTTTTCCTTTTAAGATTTTCTTTTGTGTGCCTATTAAGTCAAAATGTTGAGACTTATTACTTATAAGGTCAAAATTTGAGATAAAATATCAGATTCTTGAGATAAAAAGGTGAAATCATTAGGGATAAAAATCAAAATTTAAATTTGTGATAAGACCTTTTTTTTTTAGATTAAGTCAGAAATTGAAATAAAAAGCTGAATTTTTTAGATAAAATATCAGAATTGTGAGATGAAAATTTGAATTTATGAGCAAAAAAATCCAGATTTTCAGATTAAAAAGTCAAAAATTTGAGATTACATGTCAAAATTTGAGGTAGAAAGTCAGAATTATTAGTTAAGAGTCAAATTTTCTAGATAAAATATCAGATTCTTGGGATAAAAAGGTGAAATCATTGGGGAAAAAGTCAAAATTTCAATTGAGAAAGTTCAAAATTTGTGATAGGACAATTTTTTTTTTTTTAGATAAAGTCAGAAATTGAAATAAAAAGCTGAAATTTTGAGATAAAATGTCAGAATTGTGAGATGGAAATTTGAATTCATGAGCAAAAAAAATCCAGATTTTCAGATTAAAAAGTCAAAAATTTGAGATTAGATATCAAAATTTAAGGGAAAAAGTCAAAAATTATTAGTTAAAAAGTCAAATTTTCTCTTTAAAATATCAGATTCTTGGGATAAAAAGTTGAAATCATTGGGGGGAAAAAGTCAAAATTTCAATTGAAAAAGTAAAAAATTTGAGATAGGACAAATTTTTTAGATAAAGTCAGAATTTGAAATAAAAAGCTGAAATTTTTAGATGAAATGTCAGAATTGTGAGATAATAATTTGTATTAATGTGGGGAACAAATCCAGATTTTCAGATAAAAGGTAAAAAATTTGAGATTCGATATCAAAATTTGAGATAAAAAGTCAAAAATTATTAGTTAAAAAGTCAAATTTTCTCAGAATTGTGAGATAAAAAAGTGTAAATCATGAGGAGAAAAGTCCAAGGACTCAAACACAGCAGCAGCAGTTCAGAGGGGGGTTCATTAGGGAGAAGTTAAAGGAATTTTTAAATAGTCTAAGTAGTTTTCATGACTGCATATTACAAACAAATCTATTGTCTGACCCAGAGTTTGGCTGTGACTGGTTTTTAACGGGCCTTTTACTGGTTTTATCGATCTCTTATTATTAAACTATACTTGGTATTGTTCTGCACTCTGTTCATAAGTTTATTGTTTATGGGGTTGTTTTTTCCTTTATTTTTAATTTTTAGATATAACCTTATTGTAATTTATCTGAATCAAAGAACAGCTCAAGTCCTTTAACTGTTTTTCCCTGTTAAAACACTTTGTAACTGTGTTTACAATGTAATAGTTGGAAAGCAACACATTTACTTTAACATTTAAATTCAATTTAACTTAATGATGTTTATTTCTTTCTCCTCCAGCCTCAGGAGCAGTGAAGTGTCTTCATGGCAGTTCGTCGAGGACAGATTAAGTACTTGAAAGTGAGTATACGTTATTAGCTTTTATATGCTGGCGTACTTATTTTTTAAATTACATTAGTTTAAAACTATGGACATAGTTTTTTTTTTGGAGTCAGTGCAAAATACACAGCAAAAACTGAGACTAAGCAAGTTATTATGTCTTATCTTAAGTAAAAAAATGTCTTTTTCATCTTGATAGGAGCCACATTAACCAGACCGGTCTATAAAAATATCTTTTTTCAAGACATAAAAAGACAAATATGTGTCTGAATTGGTTGTAACAAGTCATAAAAATCTGCAAATGGGGTATGTTACACCGCGTTATGAAAGAACGCTGCATTATGTAATAAACTTTGACTTTATTTTGTAATAACGGCACATTTTGTAATAAAATTCTTGAATGCAATATGTAATAAATTCTCCCACATTGTGTAATAATTTCATACATTTTGCATCGGTTATTACAAAATGCAGGTGTTGTGCAGAGCGATTTTTGTCTCTGTGAACTCTCAAAAATTCAGAGCTGTGAATTCAGTTATATTTGACTTATATTTGACCAATGAATGATTTGTGCTACTTTTTAAAATTAATTTATGGTTACGATTCATGCTGGTATGCTGATAGTCAATGTAATTCTGAAGTAAGCTGATTTTTTTTTTCTAATTAAGACATCAGTTTTGGTGGTTTATTACATAATGCACTAAATTCTTACATTTTCTAGGAAAAAAGTGCAACACCTGCATTTTGTAATCACCGACGCAATATGTAAGAAATTATTACGTAATGTGGGAGAATTTATGACATATTGCGTTCAAGAATTTTATTACAAAATGCGTCAGATTATTACAAAATAAAGTCAATATTTATTATATTATTACATAATGCAGCGTTCTTACAGAATGTGGCGTAATAGGGTAAGAAAAAAGTTGCTTGTATCAAGACATTATTCCAATTTAAGAAAGCTGACAAGTGGCAGATTTTTTTTTTTACTTGTAACAACCAATTCAGGCATAATTTTTACTAAAAATAAGTAGGGTTGGGTATCGAAATTCGATTCCAAGTGGGAACCGAATCAAAAAGGGCAGGTACTGAGTTCCCACAAAAAATGTTTAACTTTCGGTTCTGCCTATCGGTTTTTTGCGCACTTGTCCAACCCCTGGTCTAACCTGCTCGGAGTCAGGACGTGGCTGTTACGTCACGCACTCACGCCAACGTCAACACGCCGGAGGAAAAAAGCGAAACAAGAGGAAAACTGTGGCTAACTGGACTAACTTTGTGTGATGGATGGACAACAGAAACGCTCTAAAGCAGGCATCACCAAATGGCGGACCGCGGTCTGGGTCCGGACCCACAAGCCTCCCCGTACGGACCTAGAGCCAAATCAGATCACGTTTCCAAGTCCGTCTGGGTGCTTCTATTCTGACCGGCGCAGCTTTTGTAGTCTTTACGGTAGCGGGTGAGGAAAGGCACAGACCAATTACATGCGAGTTTAGACATATGATACTTTTCAGCCAATCATGTGTGTGCATTCAGTGCCACGAACCAGACAGTACAGTACATAAGAGACAGCGCCGAAGAAAAGAAGAGAGATCGAGGCGACTTCGCTGGAGAAAGGGAGAGGAACAGTACAGACTTATTGGTGCTGTCTAAAAAGAAAAGCTAACAGCAAATATAGAGCATTTAATCCAGAATGGACGGACTCATTTCTGTTCATTCTTCCCACTGAGAGAAATAAACCTGTGTCTCATATGTTCACAAACTGTGGCACTTAATAAAAGTTCCAACGTGAAATCACAGGAGACGAAACATAAACGTTTTGAACAAACAAACTCTGAAGTGAAAGCACAGAAAATGAACAGCCTCAAAGCCCAGTACGACCACCTGCCTTTCTTAAAAGGTAAAGTGATAAAGTTCCTTTTGTTAAATAAACAGTTGACTTTCTGTGTATTGTATTGGAATCGAAATAAGGAATCGTTGGGAATCGGAATCGATAAGCAGAATCGGATTCATAAAAATCCAAACGATACCCATCCCTAAAAATAAGACACAAACATTTGCTTATGTTCAGTTTTTGTGGTGTTTGACTTGATAGTTTCTCCTCTCTAAAGGAGAGAACATTGGGAGAAACCAGCCTGACGCCAGCTCCCACTCTCTGTGACTGTGTTTACTGGTTTGATACAGGACTCTCATTCATCCTCCCAGTGCTCTGTGTGTCTTACCCACCAGAATACACAATCACAACCCTTTCCCTGCATGAATAGACCACTGTCAGGTCGACCGCTGGACCAGTTCCCCTTTCAGGCCTGATCCTGGTTCAGCTGCCAGCAAACGTGTCTGATAGGACACGCTCGGCTCAATTATCCTCAAATCTGGCTCTTTTGGCTGTTTTCTAACTTTAGACTGGTTATCAGACTGTCATAAGACTCAGATAATCCACTGTAACACCGCCGTATAACTCCAGAGTCTACAATAAGACAAGTTTGCTGCTTTAATCCTGTCACATGTATTATTTTCTGTAACTATTATTTAAAGGTTTGAACTCTTTTTTTCTTTAATTGAAAATAGAGCAATCAATCAAAATATATTCTAAATATAATATCAAAGACTTAAAACACATCGCTATTATTATTTCATCTAATATTATTATCATTATTATCAAATACGATGTATGTCTGTATGCATGTATGTGGGTCAATGAGGTGACGTCCCCTTTTTTTGTGTCTGAGTGTAATATTTCCTTCCATCATGAATTGAGTATTTCATCACATGTATTTCTTTATTCTATGAAACCTGTGTTATTTGAACACATCTTTAAACTATTAAAATGTAACATGTTTTTTTGTGTTTTGGTTCCTCAAACCCCCAAAATGTCAGGTGGTGCAACCGTCCTGACAAGTATCCACAGTAATTAAACTCTAAAAATTGAATGTCACTTATTGTAAATGGAAATTAAAAATACAGTGGCATTATTTTATGCTTGAACCTTTTTAAATAAAACATTCTTTGCAAATAAAAAGAATTTTAAAGCTGTTGAGAAATGTCAAAAACTTTTGTCCCGTAATTTTCACCTTGTCAAATGTCAGGGTGGTGCAACGGTAACATTAGACTTTTATTTTAAAGTGAAGAGAATAAAACAGGAAACAGGAAACTGCATCAGCCAGAGGAGCCCAAATGACATTTGTGACCAAGTGGAAAAGTTTGTAGATTTCTCTGAAATACTGATAAAAAAGGTTTTTTCACTTCATTGGTGACTGGAACAATTTCCATGTCAGGTGG
>RPOG01003848.1:9046-30602 GCA_008086565.1 Thalassoma bifasciatum | reverse complement strand
CATAAGTTTTCTCTCTGTGTCTGCAGGTTTTCCCCCATGGGCGTGGACCACATGAGCAGCATGGGGGGGGTCAGCGTCCCCGGTAACTCCACCTCCGGTTGGTGCATCTTCATCTACAACCTGGGCCAGGACGCCGACGAGAGCATCCTGTGGCAGATGTTCGGGCCCTTCGGCGCCGTCACCAACGTCAAAGTCATCCGAGACTTCAACACCAACAAGTGCAAGGGCTTCGGCTTCGTCACCATGACGAACTACGAGGAGGCGGCCATGGCCATCGCCAGCCTCAACGGCTACCGGCTCGGAGACAAGATGCTGCAAGTGTCCTTCAAGACCAGCAAGGGCCACAAGTAGAGAGAGAGAGAGAGGGACAATCAGCTGTGGAGGGGAGAGAGAGAGGAGGAGACCTGTGCTTGGATTTAGTTTTCCAGAGGTTGAAAAGTCTGGCACATTGTTTGGGTTTTAGTTTCTAAAGAGTTCAATGAGAGTTCACTCTTCTGCACCTTTGTTACTCGTCTAAAAGAGGGGTTATTGTTTTTTCTTTTCCATCTTTCTACTCGCGCTAGAGTCTGAAAGAAACGACGTAGAGTCTTTTTTTTTTTTTTATTATGAAGCAGGAGACGGAGAGTGAAGTCTCATTACACCCCCAAGTAAATTTGTGAAGCTGATTTGAAAAGAGAAACCCTGCCGGTCCATGTGTGTTGCATGTTTAAATGTAGGGATTAGATTAAAGAGGTGAACGGTTTAAAAACTACGGTGCACTAAGAAGGAGAGCCCCGCACACCGATTCAATATTTGACTGTCACGAAAACGGTTGTTTGCCTGAAACTTTGATGTGGAGGCAGCAGTGGATCATCCTTATCATCAGTAGAAATAGATGCCTTAATTTATCATCCACTCACAGTCTGTAGTCTGAGAGCGAAGCACTTTCCTGAGTCTGTCTTAGGTTCCTCTGAATATCACTTCACCTCTAAACTCGGATTATCGCTCTGAAACCTGATCTGAGGGAAACACCAGTTCAGTTCTCCTTGTGTTCAGTGTCTTTTCTTATTTTAAGTTGTGTTTGAGGAGGGTCCTGTTGGAAAATGACAGATTAGGGATTGAGATGGACCAAAGTCAGGGAGGATGCAGGGATTAGACCCCAGAGAAAGAGGAGATTACAGTCGGTAAATTTCAACCTTTTAACTTTTATTTGGTCTTTTTTTGTTACGGCGGAGGAGAAGGTCCACGTTGGGGAAAAAAAAAAGTTGATTTTCAAGATTGAACTTGCAAATTTACGAGATGTTTGATTTCTTTCTCCTTGTAAATTGACGACCTTATTTTAACAAATCTACAACATTATTCCCGTAATTTTTCAACTTTATTTCACAAATTTACAAGTCCATGCTTGTGAATTTGCGACTTTATTCCTGTAGATTTTGGACTCTTTTTCATAACTTATCTTTATTTTGTAAGATGACGACTGAGCTGTCAAATTTACAACTTTCTTCTCTTAAGTTTATCAGATTAATCTTGAAATTAACTTCTTCTGTTTTCTACGGTGGTCCTGATCCTCCGTCATGTTTTGTTGAGAAGGTACTGAGTCTTTATTTACTCTCATTTAGAGCAACATCTCTTTGACTTAGTTTGTCTTTTTTTAGTTTTTTTTCTTTAATTTGTTTTTCTTTTTTCTTTTATTTGTTTGACTTTTCATCACAAACTTGTTTAATCGAGTGCTGAGCTCAAGTTCTGTGAGAATTTAATGGCCTTTGTTTAATGATTTCAGTTTCTCTTTTATTTCATTTCTTTTGTTTTGATTGTTTCACTTTGAGCATAAAACATTAAATTTTATTTGTTTTTGCCGAGCGTTTTGTTTGGTTTGTTTCTTTTTTTGGTTTTAACGTTTGTTTTTTGGTTGAGAAAAATCCTCAGAGGAGACGCTTCGTTACCTTTTATGTTTCCAGAGTTAAAAACATTTGGACCAAGTTTAGTTTCGTCATTTAACCCGAGCGTAAAAACACCAAAAAGGAGCGCGACAGACGGTCTGACAGACGTTTCATGAAGCAGCATTTCTGAGGTAAAACCACTAAGGAGGACGTTAAATCTGTACAGTGTGTTTTCACTTTTGGTACTGTTGTCGTCTCAGCAGGTGTAACTTGAATATCAAACTTATTTATTGACATCTAGATAAGAATATAAGCTTTTAAAGTTCCTACTATTCCAAGGAGACAACGACGGACATTTAGATAAGATGTGATTTGTCTGTTTGAGCAGTTTTTGTAAAGTGAAACTAGAGTTATTGTGCATTTGTAGTGTTTTTTTATTTCAGCACAGCGAGTAAATATTCACAGTTCACTTTCAGATTCAAACACTTTCACGTCTCTGCTCCGACTCTTTAACACTTCACTCTGAAAGTCTTTACGTAGAAAAGATGAACGGTGAGAAACACGGAGCCACGTCGGCGGAGGACGACACCTGCTCACGCATTCACTCACTAAAACCTTCTTCTTCTATCGCCATCACCTTCTTTAACCGCTGAAAGGAGGGTTCAGAGTTTGAAAGTGCTTTCTGATTTCTTCTGTTTCATGATCTTTATCTTTGTGCAATATTTCATGACTTGCCAAAAGCAGGAGATTGAAATCTGTCGTCTTGGACTGTCGTCTTTTTTTTATAATTTCTTTTTTCTATTACACTTAACTGCCTAACCCTGAGGTCTTGTTGTAATTGCATGAAAGATGCAAGTGAATTGGTTTTAGAGGCAGTCAGAATAAACTGCATTCTGCCTTAATTTATAAGAAGTGGAGACGTCATAGGAGGCGCAGTATTTATTTAAAAATGTTCATATTTGTTACTTATTGGAGTGTTTTTAATGGATTTAGTTTTTGTTCTTTTGGTTTTTAAGGACACTAAAGTCCATTAAATGTCTTCTAACATTGGATCATTTCAATAAAAACATGGTGGCTTTCAAACTGGAGATTTTCAGAAGCTTATTGTGGATGTTTTTAATGTCTTTATTAACTTTTCACTGAGCGCGTCTGCTGTGCTGTTACCTGCTCCGACCATGAGGGGGCGACACGTCTGCATTTTTCAGGTATCAGCAGCTCAGTGTTACCTGTTCACTTTCTGCTGAAGGTGTCTCTGTTTTAGGAGAATGAGAATTAAACACGGCCTTTAAAGCTCATCCTAAAAACTGAAAACGATCTGATCAGTGCTGGATCACCGTAAAAACCTTAATGTAGAAAGAGTTTGGCCTTGAAACTGCTGTTCCTGTCACATCTTCTTCATTAAGAAAATCATTAAATCAGATGAATCCATTATAATTATATCTGTGGTTTCCAGAAAAGCTGAGACCTCAGAGTTTTGAACTTTGCTCTGAGAACAATCCTGATTCTCCTTTTCCTCTTTGGCCCTGAGGACACCACGTCCATGATTTCCAAAAAGAGTTCTGCTGCGTTTGTGTGTGTTGTTGATGTCTGACTTTGGATTTTTTTAGATTGTTTTTGTTGTTGTTGCTCATATTGACTCATAATTTTGTGGACGATATGTCAAAATTATGAGATACAAGTCAAATTTATGAGATAAGACGTCATATTTTGAGGTAAAATGTCATATATAGCTGATAGAAAATTAAATATATTGGATAAAGAACTCAAACTTTTGAGATGAAAGAGTCAAATAAATGTGAGAAAAATTTGAATTTTCAGATGGAAAGTCAAATTCTTAAGATATAGAAGTCAAATTAATGATATTAAAAGTCAAATTTAAGTGATGAAAACTCAAATTATGAGATTAAAAGTTAAAATAATGTGATTGAAACTCAAAACTATGTGACAAAGTCATTTTATGAGATGAAAACTCAAATTTAGTCATTAAAAGTCAAATCATGAGATTAAAGTCAAACTTTGAGATCAAAAGTCAAATTTTTTAGAAATATGTTCAATTTAAATGATAAAAAGTCAAATTTATTAGATTAAGAAGTCAAAGTTAAAAAGAGTTCTGCGGCGTTTGTGTGTGTTGTTGATGTCTGACTTTGTCTTTGCATGGTAGAGAAAAATTGTTGTTAAACTGTTGGACTATTAGCTCACGCAGTTGTTGACAAAGTGGTGAACCTGGCCCTCAGGATTCAGCAACTTTCAGTCTTTTGTTGACCCTGTCCAAGCTTCAGGGGAATGTGCAAATACAAAAACACCATGAACTTTTCTTGATTTGATCAATAAATATCTTGTCTATAGGTTAAACAGGATTTGCAAATCCTTTATTTTGTTTTTATTTATGTTTTACACAACGTCCATGGGAATTAGTGTTGTACTATTAGGGATTAAAGTTTTGGATTTTTCTTATATCTTTCATTTAAACAAACTGAAGAGGAGTGAAAATATTAAAAGCTGAAAGTAGTAAGGTCTGAACTTACTGCTGTAAAGTGAAACAACCCTTTAGAAAGATCTAGAAATAATTTGTAGCTTTATAAATAAATTATAGAAATTAGAGATTGTAGAAATGATATAGAAAAGAACTTAGAGATTGTAGAAATGTTAGAGAAAGTACTTAGAGATTGTAGAAATGTTAGAGAAAGAACTTAGAGATTGTAGAAATGTTAGAGAAGCAATTAGAGATTGTAGAAATGTTAGAGATTGTAGAAATGTTAGTGAAAGAACTTAGAGATTGTAGAAATGTTAGTGAAAGAACTTAGAGATTGTAGAAATGTTAGAGAAGCAATTAGAGATTGTAGAAATGTTAGAGATTGTAGAAATGTTAGTGAAAGAACTTAGAGATTGTAGAAATGTTAGAGAAAGAACTTAGAGATTGTAGAAATGTTAGTGAAAGAACTTAGAGATTGTAGAAATGTTAGTGAAAGAACCTAGAGATTGTAGAAATGTTAGTGAAAGAACTTTGAGATTGTAGAAATGTTAGAGAAGCAATTAGAGATTGTAGAAATGTTAGAGATTGTAGAAATGTTAGTGAAAGAACTTAGAGATTGTAGAAATGTTAGAGATTGTAGAAATGTTAGAGAAGCAATTAGAGATTGTAGAAATGTTAGAGATTGTAGAAATGTTAGAGAAAGAACTTAGAGATTGTAGAAATGTTAGTGAAAGAACTTAGAGATTGTAGAAATGTTAGAGAAAGAACTTAGAGACTGTAGAAATGTTAGAGATTGTAGAAATGTTAGTGAAAGAACCTAGAGATTGTAGAAATGTTAGAGATTGTAGAAATGTTAGAGAAAGAACCTAGAGATTGTAGAAATGTTAGAGATTGTAGAAATGTTAGAGAAAGAACTTAGAGATTGTAGAAATGTTAGAGATTGTAGAAATGTTAGAGAAAGAACCTAGAGATTGTAGAAATGTTATAGATTGTAGAAATGTTAGAGATTGTAGAAATGTTAGAGAAAGAAATTAGAGATTGTAGAAATGTAAGAGAAGGAACTTGGAGATTGTAGAAATGTTAATGTTAGTGTTGTTCTATTAGGGATTTAAGTTTTGGATTTTTCTTATATCTTCCATTTGAACAAACTCAAGAGGAATGAAAATATTAATAGTTAAGGTCTGAACTTACTGCTGTACAGTGAAACAACCCTTTAGAAAGATCTAGAAATAATTTGTAGCGTTATAAATAAATGAGAAACTCTTTATCATTTGTGCATTGCAGAATTTTATTAGAAAAAAAATGAAGAAATGACGTAAAAGCACAGGTAAAAAAAAAAAGAAAACCCAGCTAATTCATGTAACATCAATTTTTTCTTCACATTAAATCAGAATCTAACACAGATGAAGGTTCACTTCAAGGAAATCTCCTTCCACTGATTTTTCTTTGAGTGTTTCACTGAGATCATGATAAGGCAACTCAGAAGAGTCTAAACCTGCCGTCAAACGCCTTCAGGGCGAGAAACTAACGTCACCACCCGGTGACAAACAAACTCCTGTAAAACAGCAGCTTCACGGCGGATCCTGCTGCTTCAGAGCGACTTTAACGTTTACGTGAAGCAGAAAGTGTTTCCTCCTCTGAGACAAACACGACATCAAGTAAAGAAGGTTTGAGCATGGCACAGGTAAAATCCTCCCTGAACCTGACACCGCTCTGATGCTCTCATCTCAGCTCCTTCTCAGTTTTCAGGGGTTTTTCTTCTGGTCCCTCTGGACCCGGGTCAGGCCGGTCTTTGTGCGGTAAAGGCAGAATCAGCGTGGGCTCAGACCTGACACAGGTTGTAACAGGCCACAGGTCTCTCCAGGACGTTGTCTCCGTCCACCTCGAAGACGTAGTCGCAGCGATGTGAGATCAGAGGAGCGTCAGAGAACGCCACGCTCTGGTTCCCGAAGGAGATGACGGTGTCTCTCTGCGGAGAAGAAGAAGGAAAAACAGTTAGTTCAGATGGAACGGACCTTTAAGACTGAAGCCAAAAGAATCATCAAAGTTTCTGCAGGAAAAGTGAATCCAACTGTATAAAAGAGGAAAGGGATATAAAAAGATATCCAAGGAACTGAGGATGCCAATAAGCAGAGTTCAAAGAGATTACTTCTTCACCTTTTACTCCCTAAGACAACTTTGGTTTGGTGCCAGTCCATCTGGTTGTTTGTAAAGTCGATGTTGACTGTCCAAAATTGTTCTGGATGCAAAGAAAAACACACAAATAACTTCAGCTGAAATACAGGACTCTCTGAAAGAATGTGGTCTCTGGACATTTTTCTCAAAATTTGATTTTATAATCTCAAAATGTTATAAATCTTATCTGAAAATTCTGACTTCTTGTCTCATTATTTCTACTTCTTATCTGAGAATTTTGACATTTTTTCTAATATTTTTGACCTGTTATCTCAACATTTCAGCTCCATTATCCCAAATTTTTAACTTTTTTATCTTTAGATTCTGCTTTTATCCAAACTTTTGATTTAACTATCTCAAAATTGGAATTTTTTCAACTAAAAACATCAAGTTTTATTTCATACTTGTGACTTTATTTTTCTTGTAGATTTGACCTTATAAACAGGATTTCAACTACCTGAAATTTTTGACCTTTTACCCAAAATATCCCTCATTTTTACCTCATAATTTTGAACTTTTTAACTTCAAATTCTGACTTTTTTCTCACAATTTTGACTCCTTTCCTCAAATGTCAACTTTTTATCTCACAGTTTTGCCTTTATTGGCTGAAATACATGACCTTCTGAAAGAATGTGGTCTGGCTGTTTCAAGATGTGTTACTCAACCATAGAGACAAACTGTTAAAAACTACCTTTACAAAAGAAACTATACAAGTGGAGAAATGAGACAAAAACAGCAAAGAGTACGAATAAAACTTAGTTTAAGTTGGCAAAAATTGCCAAAAAGCAACAAAATTAGCAAGAAAATTGGGTCAAAACCTGGAAAACACTCAGACAGTAGCAAAAACGGGTCAAAAGTGGCAAAAAATAGGTGGACAGTGACCAAAATGGCCAAAAAGCAACAAAAAGTGGCAAGACATTTTGGGGAAAACTTGGAAAAAATTCAGAAAGTAGATAAAATGGTGAAAAAAATGACAAAAAAACAGTAGAATGTGGTCAAAAAAAGGCTGAAGTCAACAAAAAAACAAGATAAAAGTTGGAAAATAGTCAGACGGTAACAACAAATGATCCACAAGTGGCAAAAAGAAGTGAAAAGCATCAAAAATGGGCCAAAGTCAACAAAAATGGCAAGAAAATGACGAAACAACCTGGAGAGACAAAAGGTTTCAAGATGCACAATAAGGAGGCACTTGAGGAAAAATGGGCTGAAGAAAGACATTTCTACACAAATGCCACAAAGTTTCCTGCTTACAATACGCCAAACAGCACAGAGACAAGCCTCAAAACTTCTGGAACAAAGTCNTCCACCATTCCTACTGTGAAACACGGAGGTGGATCACTGATGTTTTGGGGATGTGTGAGCTACAAAGGCTCAGGAAACTTGGTCCAAACTGATGAATGAAGGATGAATGCAGCATGTTATCAGAAAATACTGGAGGAAAATTTACACTCATCAGCCCAGAAGCTGCACATGAGACGTACTTGGACGTTCACACATGACGTCCATGATAACGTCACATAAAACAAAACGCAGATGAATAAAAAAATCATCAAAGTTGTTGCTCTCACCCGTTGAGGTCCACCGCCGTTATCAGCCGCAGTTGTGGCGGCGGCGGGAGAGGAGGCCGATGCTTTCTCAAAGTCTTTCCTGCAGAGATGAGCCATGATCCCGGCGGCTAAGGCGTCACCCAGGACGTTGATCATGGTCCTGAAACGATCGCTGTGAAAACAGGAAATACCTCAGGCTCCACCCTAAAATCCCCCACAATGCTTTTCACTCTGGAGCAAACGTCGTTGGACTTACAGAACCCAGTCAATGGCCACGATCAGAGAGATGTCAGCGGGCGGTAACCCCACAGAGGTCAGGACGATCACCATGGTAACCAGACCTGCCTGAGGAATCCCAGCAGCACCGATACTGGCAGCTGTGGCCGTTATACTGCAGAGAGAAAAAAACAACGAGATATTAGAGATGTTACAGATATTTGAGAGAGGAATAGATGGTCTTAATATTTTAAATGGTAGAGATGTTGGAGACTCTGAGAGATCATGGAGATAATAAAGATGTGAAAAGCTGAAGAAATGGTAGAGATGTTAAAGATGTACAAAAAAGTGGAGATAGAGATGGTAGAGATGGTAGAAATAGTGAGAGTAGGTGAGAGATTGTAGAAATGTCAGAGATGCTAGAAATTTTAGAGATGATAAAAATTTGTAGAGATGGTAGACGTTATAGAAAGAATTTAGAGATTGTAGAAATGTTAGAGAAAGAATTTAGAGATGGTAGAAATGTTAGAAAAAGAAGTTAGAGATTGTAGAAATGTTATAGAAAGAAATTAGAGATACTAGAAATGTAAGGGGTGGTAGAATTTTTAGAGAAAGAATTTAGAGATTGTAGAAATGTTATAGATTGTAGAAATGTTATAGAAAGAACTTAGAGATTGAAGAAATGTTAGATAAAGAAATTAGAGATGGTAGAAATGTTAGAGAAATAGGAGATTGTAGAAATGTTAGAGAAAAATTAGAGATAGTAGATATGATAGACAAGATTTGGTAGAACTTAGAGATCGTAGAAATGTTATAGAAAGAAATTAGAGATAGTAGAAATGTTAGAGAAAGAACTTAGAGATTGTAGAAATGTTAGAAAAATTTTGAGATTGTAGAAATGTTAGAGAAATTTAGAGATTGTAGAAATGTTAGAGAGAAATTAGAGATTGTAGAAATGTTAGAGAATGAACCTAGAGATTGTAGAAATGTTAGAGATTGTAGAAATGTTATAGAAAGAACTTAGAGATGGTAGAAATGTTAGAGATTGTAGAAATGTTATAGAAAGAACTTAGAGATGGTAGAAATGTTAGAGATTGTAGAAGTGTTATAGAAAGAAATTAGAGATGGTAGAAGTGTTAGAGAAAGAAATTAGAGATGGTGGAAATGTTAGAGATTGTAGAAGTGTTATAGAAAGAATTTAGAGATGGTGGAAATGTTAGAGATTGTAGAAGTGTTATAGAAAGAATTTAGAGATGGTGGAAATGTTAGAGATTGTAGAAATGTTATAGAAAGAAATTAGAGATGGTGGAAATGTTAGAGATTGTAGAAATGTTAGAGAAAGATGTTAGAGATGGTAGAAATGTTAGAGAAAGAAATTAGAGATGGTAGAAATGTTAGAGCTGTTAGAGATGTTTAAATTTTGAGGGCGTTACAGATGTTAGAGATGATCATAGTGTTTTTAGAGATAGTAGAAGAAATGTTATCGACATAAACTGGTTTCAGTTCCTCTGATAATCTCGCCGTAAACCGACCTGATGGTGACCAGCTGACCAAAGTCCAGGTCGTACTCGTTGACCTGCGCGATAAAGATGGCGGCCACGGCCTCGTATAGGGCGGTCCCGTCCATGTTGATGGTCGCTCCCACGGGCAGCACGAAGCGAGCGATCTGTCGGTCCACGCCGCAGTTTTCCAGCAGACACTTCATGGTGATGGGCAGCGTGGCCGAGCTGAGGAGGAGGAGGAGGAGAAAACGCCGTGAGGCTTCGCTCAGAGACACGCCCACAGATTAAACCTCCGCACGTGTCAGAGCGAGCGCTCACCTGGACGACGTGGCCAGAGCGATGACCAGCGCCTGCAGCAAACCGCGGATGTAAGGGAAAGGGTTTTTCCGCGTGAAGAAGAAGAAGAAGAGCGGCAGCAGGATGAGGCCGTGCACGAACAAACCCGACAGAACCGTGATGAAGTACATGCCCAGTTTCTCCCCCAGGTGAGCCGGGTCGTCCATGTCCAGGATCTTTCCCGCCACCAGGAACACGATGCCGAAGGGAAAATACCTGCAGAGAGAGAGAGAGAGAGAGAGAGAGAGAGAGAGAGAGAGAGAGAGAGAGTGAACATGGAGGTTTCTGTTGTTGCCTCCTTATCAAGGGCGGATAAGAAAAATTCACTTGACGTCGTCATACAAGAAACTTTTTTTCTTATCCCATTTGCAAATTTTTGACTTGTGACAAACAATTCAACCCTCATTTTTGTCTTGAATAATTTAAAATAAGACATTTTCCTGGACTTATCGGCAGAATGTGTCTCATATAAAGAATAATAAGATAAATTTGAAAAAATAAAACATAATGACTTAGTTAGATTTCAGTTTTTTCAGTCAGTAGTTAAATGGTGTGAATCTGTCAGAGTCTCTGTGCTGGATTAATTTAATATCAGTGTGATTTTATTCTGAAAATCCAAAAAGAGGAAACTCTACAAAAGACCACAAAGTAGCTTCATAACCCGAACATTTCAAGAGAAACATTTATTATTTATGTCCATATGTGGTTGTTTTTAAAAGTGTTTTATAAATAGAGTTGAGTTAAGAATTTAAAACACTCCCTCTCTATATTTGAAATCAAATATTTGTATAACAGCAACATAAATAATGTATTGATAATTTTTTTTTTTTCCAAACTCTTTTTTTATTTAATTTTTTGGTAAAGATACAGATACATCTTGTAAAAATAGGCATTATATAAAATCGATACACATAGTGTTAAATATATAAATAAATAATAGTCAAAGTACCAAATAAAACAAAACAAAAGCAGTAATAGTAGTAATAATAATGATAATTAATAATTATAATAACAATAGTAGCAAGAATAATAGAAATAACAATAGATTTTAATTAATAACAGTAATGATAATAATAAGAATAATAGTAGTAATAATAATAGTAATTTATGTATTGATAATTATTAATGTATTGTAATTTCTGCTGATTAAAATATCAAAATGAAAAACTGGCTTTTTGAGTTTTTTTTTATCCCTTTTCTTTTTTTGTTGAATATATAAACTCAAAAATTTTGAGATAAAAAGGCAAAATTTCAACTTTTGTCCCACAATTTTGACTTTTCATCTCAAAATTTTAACTTATTTCTCATAATTTATTCTTATCTCAGTGATTTTCTCTCGTCTTAAACTCTCAACTCTTTTATTTCTCCATGGATCTTCCATTTCTTGATGGATGGTTTATTATTTTTCTCTCATTTTAACTATGTTTCTCTAAACTCTCTGTCTCAGAAAATCACGAGATGGAAAAAAATGACTTTCTTCTTCAGATCAAGAAAAGATTTATATATTTCAAGCTGGAAAAAAAAGGACACTTTATTTTTCGGAATAGAAAATGTGAACGGTGGCTTCTCCTCATTACTTCTATTGAAAACAATACCGCTTCACATTTCTTGTAAACATAAATTTTGTAGACATACTGTACAAAACCTATAACTGTAAAACTTCTCTGGGGCTGCAAACATTTCAAGCAATGTTTTTTTATGTCTTTGTCTTGTGTTTATTTATTTATTGATCTTTTTAGTTTAGTTCAGTTTATTTCGGACAAAGAAAACAGTAAAAAAAAAAAAAAAAGAAGAAAAATAATAAATTCAAGGGTACATTATACCACAATTGCATACGAAATAAGGCATTTAATATGTCTGAAAAGGACATGTTATTGTTGTTTTTCATGTTTTTTTTCTGTCTTTGTTGCTCTCAAATGAAAAAATGGAAATAATCTCTAAGTGTTTAAAAAAAATCTGTCTGATGAGGTTTTACTTTTCTTTGAATTAAATCTTAATAACAGGGGTTTTGTTTTAGGGGGGCAGCTGCCACCCTTGGCCCCCCCTGTAGATCCGCCCCTGCTCCTCATGAGAATCCACTCAGAGTTTTTCTGTTTCTTGATCCTGTTGAATAATGAGGCCGTACCTCGTCCTTTGGCTCAGTCGTGTCTCTTTATAAATACTTAAACCCTGCTCATTAAGAAAGTTTGTCCCTGTTTCGGTGTCAGACCTGGAGCCTCCTGATCTGCAGCTCAATGAGCAGCGTTTGGGATTAAAGGGGAAATCCGCGGCTGTGATCCTGATCTCTGCTGGACTCTGCCGTCAGGCTCTGACCTCTCAGGCTCTGACCTCTCAGGCTCCAGGTTTTCTCTTTTCCAGCAGCAGATTAAAGATCCTGACTCAGACCAGACTGAAGCTCAGGTCACTGTGAAGCTATCTACCTCATACTCGGTCTGCACATTACACCATATTTTAATTTTTCCACCTATCACATTCAGTTTCTGCACAGTTGAACTCCCATTTTCACTCTTCCTTCAATACATTTGCATTTGTATCAATTTCATTACTACATTTTTCTTGCTGCACTAACTAGTTCTTGTTTATTTGCAAATATTGTTATTATTAATACCTCTATTTTCTTCATCTTGGCAATATTTTTTTTTTTTTAAATTATATTGTCGGCACATTTTGGTGGACAGCAAGAAAGAATTTCATTGTACAGGGAAACGTTTCTTTACTGTGTATATAACAATAAACTCTTAGAATCTTTGATATCAACAAGAGTCAGGAAATGATTCAACACACGTTTCAGAGTCTGATTCTAGAAATAGCTTCAATCAAAGATTTAAAAACAGGGAAATTAACGACTGTTTTTATCTGTAAAGAACTGAATCAACTTGATTTAAACATCAGCTCTTTATCTCTGTTATACTCTGTGTTATAATTTTACAACAACAGATTTCAGATATTTAAGTTTCTGTAAAATAAAAACCACAGTTGTTCTTTTTTTCTTCTAAAAAACAGTTACAACCTGCAAACTTTCAGCAGCATTGAGGTTAAAATCTGCACAGAACTTAACTTTACCATTTCTAAAATGTGAAAGAAAGAAAAATTAAAATGTGACTCTCCTGTGCTTTGGTACTTTTACATTTTTTGACTGTTGCAACATCTTAGTTTGCACTTTTTTTAGAAAATGTTTTTAAACTTGATTTGTCCTTTAATCCTGTATAGTCCTATTTTTTATGCTGTTGTTTATTATTATTAATATCAAATGTGTATTGTGGCGTCGCAGGGCTTTGAGTGTCGTAATTTCAAACCTCTGTGTGTGTCACACATGTTGCAGAAACAGCAAAACTTTCTTGAATCTTGAATATATTTCTCTGCTCAGTGGCTTCTACAGTTTCAGCCTCTTTGATGGTAAAAGTTTATAGATTCAACCATCAGGAAATAAAGGACTGAAATAATTCACTTTGTGCAAAATGAATCAATATAGTATCTGAGTTTATATTTCTGAAATGAGGAAACAAGAATATTTCACTTTTTTATCATATTGTCTTTTTGAGATGTGTCAGTTTATATAGACACAGTTTCTATTGTGGAATTTTAGATCACTCCTTTCTAACCCTTAGATCACTCTTTTCTAACCCTTAGATCACTCTTTTCTGAAATGAGAAAACAAAAAGATTTCACTTTTTTTTTTATCAAATTCTCTTTTTGAGATGCATCAGTTTACACAGACACAGTTTCTATTGTGGAATTTTTTTTTTTTTTTTACAAAATCCTGCTTTTCTCCCTCATGTTTGTTTTTCTCATGTTCACAACAAGAAAAATGAATAAAGAGACATCAACAACACGTGGGATGTGCAGCCCTTGTAGAAGTATTGTTGCACATTAAGGATGAAAAGAATCTGTTTGGTGTTGTTGACTCATGACTTCAGGCTCTGATCCTCTTTCTGATCCATGTTCTCTCTGAGCGGTGGCGTCCTGCTGTGCTCGCCGTGACCTCAGAGGAACCAGAGGTCAGGTTTCTCTCTCTCTCTCTCTCTGCGTTCATTCAGCTTTAATCCTCTCTGCTCTTCGTGGCCCTCGTGGCTCTGGAAAGGACACTTCAGGTGCCAGCAGTGAATCTTCCTGGTGAGTTTTGTCCTGAGGTTTATTTTTAGCTCTAATCCTGCTCTGCTCTGTCGTCTGTCTTATTTTAAGACGCTCAGACCGTGTGTGTGTGTTTGTGTGTGTGATAGTGTGTGTGTTTGTGTGTGTGATAGTGTGTGTTTGTGTGTGTGTGATAGTCTCACCACATGGCCGCGTTGATGATCTTCATGACGCACTCGTTGATGCACTGGCAGACGTTGACCAGTGGAGCTCCACGTTCTCCCATCTTCCCCAGCAGCAGACCTGAGGACGGACACGGCGTTTACACGTGGGCCAATCAGAGACCAGGACTTTACCAAGACCAGGACTTTACCAAGACCAGGACTTTACCCAGACCAGGACTTTTACCAGACCAGGACTTTCCCCAGACCAGGACTTTTACCAGACCAGGACTTAACCCAGACCAGGACTTTTACCCTGACCAGGTTTTTCCCCAGACCAGAACTTTCCTAAGACCAGATTTTTAACAAGACCAGAACTTTCCTAAGACCAGAACTTTATCCCCGACCAGGACTTCTCCCAGACCAGGACTTTTACCAGACCAGAACTTTCCCCGGACTTGAACTTTCCTAAGACCAGAACTTTCCCCGGACCAGAACTTTCCTAAGACCAGGTTTTTCCCCGACCAGAACTTACGCCAGACCAGGACTTTACCCAGACCAGAACTTTACCAAGACCAATCTTATCCCAGACCAGAACTTTCCCCAGACCAGAACTTTCCTAAGACCAGGTTTTTCCCCAGACCAGAACTTTCCCCAGACCAGAACTTTCCTAAGACCAGAACTTTCCTAAGACCAGGTTTTTCCCCCAGACCAGAACTTTCCTAAGACCAGAACTTTACCCAAACCAGAACTTTCTGAAGACCAGGACTTTCCTCAGACCTGGTTAAAAATCCATTTTCCAGACCTGCTGAGGTCACAGTTTTTAATCATTCTCTCTCTTTACAGACACAAAAACAAAGCGTCTGCAAATCTTTCAAAGCACAACATTCAATATCTAAATTCCCGCCAAAGTAAAAGTCTTTTTAAACAGAGCATACATCACAAACATCCCCTCACATGGAACCAAATTAAGTCACATTTTGAGACAAAAAGTCAAAAATTTTTAAAACAAAAACGACAAAATCCAGCAATAAAATTCAAAATATTGATCAAAAAGTCTGATTTGTTTGTTTATTTTATTTTGTGGGACTGACCCATGGTGGCGGAGAAGATGACGATGCCCAGCACGTTCATGCCTTTGCTGGTGCTCGGGACGATCTTGTATTTAATGTCCGGCGCCGGCGTGATCTCCAGGAAGACGGGGTGACCCAGCTGAGGGTTGTGATAGTCGGGCATGACGTAAACGTAGTTGGCCTGAGAATCTTTAGAGTCGGAGCCTTTCACGATGGGAACTAAGTCAGTTCGATACTGAAGGAGGAAAAAAAAAGAGACATCTGTCAGTGTTGGAGGAAAAACTTTCATGTTACGGAGCAAACGAAGAGTTTTCTCTTTCACAGACTCACCTGCTGAAACGTGGCTTCAACCAAGTTTGATGGAATCATGTTCCTGCAAAAAGACACAAAGAAGAAAAAACTGTTATTCATCCTGTCTGCAGTAAAAAAAGAGTCTCAACTTTCACAACATTTAACATTTAACAAACTGAACGTTCAGTTAGGGTTTGGGTTAGGGTTAAATAAAATGCCAATATTTTGAGAAAGTAAAGTCAGAATTTGAGATAAAAAGGACAAAATTCTGCAACATCATTCATATGTTGAGTGGAAATATCAAATTACTGAGATAAAAAGCCAAAATTATGAGCTTATGTCAAAACTTTGAGATATTAAAGTCAAAACCCTGAGTAAATAATTTTAAAATTTGAGATAAAAAGGAAAATATTGAGAAAAAATGTCAATATTTTCAAATATACAAGTCATGACATTAACAGTCAAATTTTTGGAATATGGAAATACAAATTTTAGGTAAAAAAATGATGAAGTTTTAAGATAAAAAGATGAATAGTTGAAGCAAAAAGTCAAATGTATTGAATAAAAAGTCAAATTCATTAAATAAAAAGTCAAAATTTGAGATGAAAAGTCAGAATTATGGGCTAAAATGCCAATATTTGAGAAAGAAAAGTCAAAATTTGAGATAAAAGTCTGCAATAAAATTCGTATTTTGAGTCAAAAAACATCAAATTACTGAGATAAAAAGTCAAAATTATGAGCTTGTGTCAAATTTTGAGAAATTGGAGTAAAGTCCTTAGCAAAATATGTAGGAAGTTTGGCGATAAAAAGACAAAGTTTTGAGCTGAAAAGTCGAAATTTGAGATAAAAAGGACAAAATTCTGCAACATCATTCATATTTCAAGTGGAAACATCAAATTACTGAGATAAAAAGCCAAATCTATGAGCATATGTCAAAACTTTGAGATATTAAAGTCAAAACCCTGAGTAAATCATTTTAAAATTTGAGATAAAAAGGAAAATTTTGAAAAAAAATGTCAATATTTTCAAATATACAAGTCATGACATTAACAGTCAAATTTTTGGAATATGGAAATATAAATTTTAGGTAAAAAATGATGAAGTTTTAAGATGAAAAGACGAAGAGTTGAACCAAAAAGTCAAATGTATTGAATAAAAAGTCAAAATTTGAGATGAAAAGTCAGAATTATGGGCTAAAATGCCAATATTTGAGAAAGTAAAGTCAGAATTTGAGATAAAATTCTGCAATAAAATTCGTATTTTGAGTCAAAAACATCAAATTACTGCGATAAAAATTTAAAATTATGAGCTCATTTGTCAAATTTTGAGAAATTGGAGTAAAGCCCTAAGCAAAATATGTAGGAAGTTTGGAGATAAAAAGACAAAATTTGAGATAAAAAGGACAAAATTCTGCAAAATCATTCATATTTCAAGTGGAAACATCAAATTACTGAGATAAAAAGTCAAAATTATGAGAAAAAATGTCAATAGTTTTACATATTAAAGTCAAATTTTGAAATAAAATGTCAATATTTTCAAATATTCAAGTCAAAATTATGACATCAACAGTCACAATTTTGGAATTTCAAAATATAAATTTTAAGTAAAAAATGATGCAGTTTTATGATATAAAGATGAAGAGTTGAAACTTGGAGATAAAGGTCAAAATTCTGTAAAAGAAGTTGAAATTTGGACTTTTTATCTCAAACTTTTACCTTAACATGTTCCCAAAAAGAAAGAAATCTTAACCAAGAGTTTTTATTTCTATTTTTTTAACTGTCAGAAATGGTCCTCTATCCATTATTTATGTTTCTATTCTATAAAATGTTTCCTTCAAACAGTAAAGGAGTAATTTAACTCTCCTGTAACATGACTCTGTGTCTCAGCAGATAAACTCTTCTTCTCCCTGTAACATGTGAATGAAATAAAAATAAAAGTTCTTTTTAATCCAGAGGCTGAAGCTTCTCACAGATCAATGAGCACAGTCTTCAGTCTCTCTGTAAATACAAGCGTCTCACGTCAGAGCCGGTCAAACACGTAAGAGGCTGAAGCGTACGCCTGACCTACGATAATCACTTTAGGAAGAAGACGAGCGCTGACATGAATGGCTGCGTAAACGCTGGAGCACTGAACAGCAGCTTCTGAGAAAGTGCAGATTAACAGATCACACTCTGAGTTTTTCTAACTTTAGACCAACGCAGCCAGGACAAAGTGACTCTGCAACTCTGCCACTGCAACACGGGAACACACGGGAACACACAGGAACATGTGAAACACACGGAAACATGTGAAACACACGGGAACACACGGGAACACACGGGAACACACGGGAATACACGGGAACATGGGAACACACAGAAACACATTAAACACACGGAAACATGTTAAACACACAGGAACACAGGAACACCTGGGAACACACTGGAACACACGGGAACATGGGAAACACACGGTAACATGTGAAACACACGGGAACACACAGGAACACACGGGAACACATGACAACACAAGGAAACACATGACAACACAAGGAAACACATGGAAACACGTTAAACACATGGAAACATGTTAAACACATGGGAACATAGGAAACACGGAAACACAAGGAAACACTTCGAAACATGTTAAACACAAGGAATCACATGGAAACACGTTAAACACACGGAAACATGTTAAACACACGGAAACACATGACAACACAAAGAAACACATGGAAACACGTTAAAAACACGGAAACATGGGAAACACACGGAAACACATGACAACACAAGGAAACACATGGAAACACGTTAAACACACGGGAACATGGGAAACACACGGAAACACATGACAACACAAGGAAACACAAGGAAACACATGGAAACACGTTAAACACACGGGAACATGGGAAACACACGGAAACACATGACAACACAAGGAAACACATGGAAACATGTTAAACACGGGAACATGAGAAACACACGGAAACACATGGAAACAAGTTAAACACAAGGAAACACATGGAAACACGTTAAACACACGGGAACATGGGAAACACACGGAAACACATGACAACACAAGGAAACACATGGAAACACGTTTAAACACACGGAAACACGTTAAACACACGGGAACATGGGAAACACAAGGAAACACGTTAAACACGTTAAACACACGGGAACATGGGAAACACAAGGAAACACGTTAAACACGTTAAACACACGGGAACATGGGAAACACACGGAAACACATGAAAACACATAAAACATCTCTTTTCTTTCTCTGTGTGGATTCATGTTCAGATTCCTCAGAGTCAGAGAGACAGAAAACTGAACTTCATGTCTGGAGACTTTACACAAAATTTCAACATTTTATCACAAAATTTAGCTTAAATCTCTACATCTGGACTTTTAAATTTCAATGTTTTCTCTTTTTATCACAAAATTCCTAAGACTTTATATAAAGTTTTTGCTTGAATTTAAAAATCTGGACTTTTTATTTAAAAATTCAGAGAGTAATCTCAATACTTGAACTTTAAAATCTCAAAATTTTGACTTTTTAATCTTTAAATTTTAACTTTCTATCCAATTTTTTTTTTACTTTATCTCAAAATCTGGACTTTTCATTCCAAAATTTTGACTTTTTAATCTCAATGTTTTTACTTTTTAATCACAAAATTCTAAAAACTTTATCCAAAAAATGAGCATAAATCTTAACATCTGGACTTTTTATTTATAAATATTGAGAAATATCGTAAAATTTTGACTTTTTATTCCAAAAATTTGACATGATACCATAGTTTTAAACCTTTATTCTCAATATCTGGACTTTCTATCTCAGAATTTGGATTCTTTTTTTCCACAGTTTTCTCAGTAATCTCAGAATGTTGACTTTAGAAATCTCAAAATTTTGACCTTTTAATCTTAATGTTTTGAAAATTTATTACAAAATTCCAAACACTTTATCATTAAAAATTTTTGCTTAAATCTCAAAATCTGGACTTTAACCTTAAACTTTGGACTTTTTATTCCAAAAATTGTGACATGATACCATAGCTTTAAACCTTTAATCTCAAATTTTGCATTAATCTCAATATCTGGACTTTCTATGTAAAAATTTTGACTTTTTATCACAACAATTTACACTTTTCTTTGCATGCTTAATGAGTGTTTTTGTCTGTGTTTTTGAGTGTTTTGTTATTGTTTTAATTATTGTAGTGATCTTGTTCCTGTGTGAGCTCAGCCTGATCCTGATCTTCTTCCTGATCCTGTTTCAGAGTTTAATCTCTCTCTAACATTGACTTTGTCTGCAGCTGCTTTCAGCTCACGAAGGGTTAATAATCCTGAGCAGATCCACACTTCACAGGAACTGGATCCCGTGAAAAGCCCACCTTAATGGGGGGGGGATTTTCTCCACCTCGTTATGGAAGAGGATGACTCAGCAGAAATAGAAAAGAGTCTCCTCGCTCTTTAAAGGCGGTTACATGTTTCTCAAAGCTGCAGGAACAAACACGAACTTTCTGTCCTCGACGCAGCGAGAGAGTCACAATAAAACTGATCCAAATATAAGACAAACTCCTTCTTTCAGGTTTCTGATTAAATAATCTTTATATCACACTGATATAGTTTAAATGAAAGTTTCTGCAGGAAAAGTGAATCCAACTGTATAAAAGAGGAAAGGGATATAAAAAGATATCCAAGGAACTGAGGATGCCAATAAGCAGAGTTCAAACTCTAATGAAGAAGTGGAAAATGAGGGATTCTGTTAAAACCAAACCACGGTCAGGTAGACCAACAAACATTTCAGCTACAACTGACAGGAAAATTGTTCTGGATGCAAAGAAAAACCCACAAATAACTTTGACTCTCTGAAAGAATGTGGTCTGGCTGTTTCAAGATGTGTTACTCAACCAAAGAGACAAACTGTTAAAAACTACCTTTACAAAAGAAACTATACAAGTGGAGAAATGAGACAAAAACAGCAAAGAGTAGGAATAAAACTTAGTTTAAGTTGGCAAAAATTGCCAAAAAGCAACAAAATTAGCAAGAAAATTGGGCCAAAACCTGGAAAACACTCAGACAGTAGCAAAAAAAACAGGTGGCCAGTGACCAAAATGGCCAAAAAGCAACAAAAAATGGCAAGAAAATTTGGGGAAAACGTGGGAAAAATTCAGAAAGTAGATAAAATGGTGAAAAAAATGACAAAAAAAACAAGTAGAATGTGGTTAAAAAAAGGCTAAAGTCAACAAAAAACAAGATGAAAGTTGGAAAATAGTCAGACGGTAACAACAAATGATCCACAAGTGGCAAAAAGAAGTGAAAAGCATCAAAAATGGGCCAAAGTCAACAAAAATGGCAAGAAAATGACGAAACAACCTGGAGAGACAAAAGGTTTCAAGATGCACAATAAGGAGGCACTTGAGGAAAAATGGGCTGAAGAAAGACATTTCTACACAAATGCCACAAAGTTTCCTGCTTACAATACGCCAAACAGCACAGAGACAAGCCTCAAAACTTCTGGAACAAAGTCATTTGGAGTGATGAGAGCAAAAGTGAACTTTTTGTCCACAACCATAAACATTGTTCCATTTGGAGAGGAGTCAACAAGGCCTATGATGAAAGGTCCACCATTCCTACTGTGAAACACGGAGGTGGATCACTGATGTTTTGGGGATGTGTGAGCTACAAAGGCTCAGGAAACTTGGTCCAAACTGATGAATGAAGGATGAATGCAGCATGTTATCAGAAAATACTGGAGGAAAATTTACACTCATCAGCCCAGAAGCTGCACATGAGACGTACTTGGACGTTCACACATGACAATGATCCAAAACACAAGGACAAGTGGACCTGCCATTGGCTACAGCAGAA
>RPOG01003847.1:0-54647 GCA_008086565.1 Thalassoma bifasciatum | reverse complement strand
ATTACCTCCCCAATGGCAATAAGGTGGTCTTTATATTTCTCTATAATGGGCAGAGCAGCATCCAGATCCTGCATAGAAGAGAGAAAGTATTGCTCTGTTACAATGGGACTTAAATAACAATCATCTATTTTTAAAGTCATACAGTGTTAGTGTAAGTATGTAAAACTATCAAATGCACACTCTATGTCGGTGTTCACAGTTGACTAACAGTTTACTAACGTCACAGTTTGAATCTGTATCTTCTCCTACATGTCATACACAATCAAGTATTTCAGGTTTTAGAGGAGTAGAAGCTGCTCATAGGCACAGGTAATAACCAACTCATGGTTTAAGGACCTTGACCTTCTCCGGGCATCATTTTTAAAATGGTTCAAGGCCCCAGCGAGATTTGAACTCGCGACCCCTGGTTTACAAGACCAGTGCTCTAACCCCTGAGCTATGGAGCCCTACGGAACCCTTTTCTACAGCCACACCTTCATAACCTTAAACACCTGTTCAACATCACTGACATGACTTTGTCACCATGGCAACACATAAAGCAGTGCACAAACAAAAGACAAATAGCCCAATGACATGATCTAAATAAACTGAACATTGTGAAACTTTGCTTTGATCATAAGCTAAAATAGAAAGTGAACTCTCTCTCTGATTGGTCAGTTACAGAGGCATGTGGATAAAATGCTTAATCTTAAACGAACCATCTCTCGACCCTTTAACTCTTGTCAAGGATGTGATGCATCCAGATTTTTTCCCTGCCATTTTATTAACACTCTTGATCTTTGAGTGGTGTAAGAAGAAAACCCAATAATTCTTGGGGTAAAAAAGCTGAAATGTTATCTCTTTCCTGGACTGATCATTTACCAATTTGGGATGTCTTAGCCACAACTCATATGGAGCGCTAACTGTGAATTCAGTGTTTTATATAAGACAAGTAACTGGGGTACCTGTTTTTACTAAAAACAGAATACCAGAGTAAGTTCTCAAAGTCAATGACTCACACAACCTGGTTAGCAATACTATAGGTTTTTGATGTTGGAGTTGTTGTACTTTGAGTGGATTGACCCTTTAGATCTTACCTGCAGAGAAGCCCCCCTCTGTTGTTCTGGGGAAGCTTCTTGAACAGGATGAACACCCAAACAGGGGAAGATGAAGCCTGGAAACCTACAAAAACATAACCTGTCATTGCACAGCCACAAGAAATAACTCATACAGAATAACTCATACAGAATCCATGTCACTTTAAGTTACCTTTGCGACAACTCAATAATCTTTTCAAACTCTCCAGCATGCTCAGCCACTGCTACAAGCGCCAACAACCCCTCCTTGGAGACAAAAAAAGAAAGAAATTAGGAAAAATTCTGTTCTTTTGGTTTGCATTTGCACATTAGGACTGTTTACCTCTTTGGACTTCGTAACCACCTCGTCTAAGTCCTGCAAACAGAAAAACAGATAAACTGGAGCACAATATGATAATATCTAATTTGTTGAATCCACACGAAACCAAAGAAGAGTCGTATTACCTTGTCAAAATCCCCTGAAGAGATATGACAGTGGCAGTCAATATAGCCATGCATGTGTTCAACGTAGAGAACCAAAACATAACTTCATCCGGAGAGCAAACAGCGCATGCGTGTAAATGTGGGAGCATGGGATACAGAAACCAGCGTCGCCCAGTGGAGAAGTGTTACGTCGAATGTGATTGGCGGAGACGTTTAACACAAGAAAGATTCAGTATCCATTTGGGTCGATTACAGAACCAAGCATCTTGGGTACGATTCCGACATGTAACACACCTTTTTCTCATTTATCATTCTGCTTCGTACAGTTGTTATATGAAGCCTTTGTGAGGGCATTTGATGAGATATTTCCTCCGTGATACGCACTTCTTGTTCGTTGGCATCTATTTTTGTTTTGAATCTAAAGTTGTGTCTGATGACCTGCCGACAAAAAAAACGCGTAGTTTAGAAGTTTAACGTAAACACTGAATAGAAACCAAGACACTGCATTTGTACGTTTGTTAACCAACGGTGGAGTCGAATAATTAGGTCGTGTGCCCCAATTAGTGAATTACAGATAACGATGTTGGTTCGACTCGGGCATGCGAATTTTTTTTTAATGTCTCATTACTTTGGCTCGAACTGTTGTTAAATATAGCCAGGTATTCCAAGAGATCTTTTCTTCGTCATACACATTTGTCCTCAGCCGTAGGAATTGACCTTTCTTTCTCGTCCAAAATATAAATCCAATATTATTATTTTCCTTTGGCATCTGCTTTCGTTTTAAATATAAAGTCGAATCTGATGATCTGCCGATGAAAATCGTGCAGTTTAGAAGTTTTGCTGTACATGCTGAGGAGGTACTTGCCAAGTTAGTGCATCCGTGTGTTTTTTGATTGACAGTTCGGGTCGAACAGGCTCATGGGATAAAAACATGGCCGGGTCAAGAAGCTGATTAGACCTCAAAAAAGATGTCGCCCGAACAGGGACTTGAACCCTGGACCCTCAGATTAAAAGTCTGATGCTCTACCGACTGAGCTATCCGGGCCCTTGGAAACACATATAACCTTATTTGTATTAAACAATAAACACATAGGAAAAGTCTGTGTTTGTTTTATTGTATTACCGACATGGTTCCGCTACCTCTGCCGAGGCCTGGTTGCTAGGTACCGACAACGTTCTGGTCTAGCAACCAAGTATGATTTATACCAGCTACAGCCAGCAGGGGCAGCGTCTCTGCAAGAGCATATGTCCCTTCATGATAACTCAAGTTCCAAACCACACAGAATCATTTATCTTCTTTAATGGATGAATTTACAACTGTACAAACTGGCATTTTACACTATTTATAAAACAAACAGCCAAATCCCCGAGCACAATCACTTTAGACAAAACGTCACAACACTGCTGCTCCCAGTGAGACAGTGCTCATCTCGATTCACAACTCTCTATGACCATGGCACATCCCTTTGATAAATAAAATTATTTAAAAATATATATTTACACAGTACAGCATACAAATACAAACAGGTGACACCCTCTGCATTTACAAACCATTAAAGTGCGTAAATCTCTGACAGAATTCTTGCTAGAAAACTAAAAGTAGGGAATAGTCATGCTGTTTAGTCAACACCATGTGATCATCTGTGATGTTGTAATAGCCACTGTGTTAATGTGTTCCTACATTTGATAAGGATGGATTAATAATGGTCATGCACTTGTGCTTGAGGGCTTTTAGTATGGCACAGGAGTCAATGTCACGTGCGTTAAGTCAGTAGATGGTTAATGAATGGTAAAAAATGAAATTATTGAATAAATTCCACTACTTTTTGTTCGCATACAGCATCTTGTGAGACAATTTAAAAAATGTTGGCTTCCTACGTGCGTAAATTTGATTACCATTCAATTATCTGATGATAGCTACAAGTTAACCTATTTCATTTTATTTACAAAGTGCATGTGAGTCCAAAAGATCAGGTTGTAAAATGATTCACTCAACTTATTCCATCAATGGAAATGAGGATAGGCTCTGTGAAAATTAAACTGTTGTAATACACATGAACTTTGTAATGCAATAAATGCAGAGGTTGGTTTAACATCTTAAGGATTTAAATAACATATGATAAATTTGTATTACACAAGGCCTTCATATGTTTTGCAAGGAGGCAGACTGCAAACTGAAGTACGGAGAACATGTTGGACTCTACAACCTCCTGTCATTGGTAAGAAGAGAAGACATATACAACAATGAAAGTCTGTTTGTCATCATCCTCTTTCTGAGTAGAATTTAAGTGCTGAGTTTGACAGACATCATAACATTCTTTGAATTTTTCTCTTTAAGCCACCTGACTTTCTGAAAAAGGCCAATTTGAATCATTGTCTTCACATTTTGACAAATTTTGTATTTTTTTCTACATTGGCAAATAGGAAAGATTCCTCAAGCTGTTGTGAATACTCTACTTTAAACATCACAGCGACGAATGCACTTTCATCATGTGATCTGTGCACATCACAGGAAAAGTGATGGTGCTGTAAGAAGTGATTTGATCCTGTAGGTCATCATCTGTACACCAATTCTGGAAAACATCCTGTCATCCTGGCAGCTCAGATCATCTTTTGTTGAAGGTTCAAAGTTCCCACTGTTAAAGATAGTCAATCCTGGACAAAGATATAGTCAGTGTGAGATTGTGTATTGTTTTCTTCCTGGAGGGTTATGATGAGGGTTACGAGCTGACACGGGACATTGTTATGTGATCTAAAGAGAGAGAAAAGAGAACAGGAATGGTCATTTATTTGCAGATCAAAGACGGAAAATTCACAGTGATGCTCAAATTACACACAAAGTGTGTCCACCTTGTGTATGTGAGGAGGCATTTCATCCTCTGAGCTCTCCTCTGGGACTGATTCATGGTGTCGTGCTGCTGCCTGACCATCCTCTGCCCAACCTCCCATGGGCACACGGGCAGACCTTACTACTTTCACCGCTGCACCAAGAGAGTCTGAAAACAGAGAGACAAAGGTAGTTTCCACTGATCTGTAAATTGAACTGTAATCAGCTCAGTATTACATGTTTTTACAGCCTTTCATTGGCAATGATTATGCAACCACCTGGTGTCTGGTGGTGTAAATTGTAGTAGTGATCATATGTGAAATCATGGAGTAAATAAACTTTCTAGTAAAGACTTCTTATTGTAGAACTCTGGTTAAATATGTTTTGTTTCATGTCACTGATCTGTAAAAGTTCTGACCTAAGCTGTTCTGATGTCTCTCTTTGATGGCTGATATGTCAACCCCAGAAGACTTATCCAACTTTATCAAAAGAGAGAGTTCCTTTCAAATGCAGAAAGCATGAATTCAGTACCTGTAGTGGGTCCACTGTGGCGCCTCTGGCTGCTGCTTTGTAATGGCGCCCTCTCCTGGGCCATGTTTGTACTGCTGTTTGCTGATGCTGATGTAGGAATGGCACTGGGGCTGGGAATTACGGTGGGGAAAGTGTGTGAGCGAGGGAAATTTCGCGATTGAGTGTTGGGTTCGCTCCTCACTTCATCTGGGACGCTGTCGCTGCTTTCATCGCTCTCCTGTCGGTGCCACGTGTGACGAGAGAGCTCGCCGCGGGATTGCTGCTTGTGTAACTACGAGAAGGAAAGGAAAATGAAGTAGGCTGGCTGCATTGGATTGGAAATGACTTCAATTCTTACTAGCATTGGTAATTACCTCATGCATGTAAAGAGCATGGATGCTCATCTCAGTGGAGGCGTACTCTGACAGGATCAAACTGGTGAGTTGACCCTCCCATGCACTACTGCCTGAGCTCACTGTCCGGGCATCCGTCCTGTGGAAGGATAGAGAAAACAACAGAATAAGAGGAGGTTACTCTGTAGTGGTGAAAGAGGGATGAAAGTGAGGGTGTAACAGTTCAACCGCAATTCAATTTGTATCATGATCTGTGGTTTCTGATACGATTCAAGGATGATATTAGTTCATACAGAACAGTGCGATTCAATTCGATCCAATTCAGTGATTTGAAATCAATCCAGTAACTTTTTGGCCATGGTGCCATGGGATCGTGCCATGGGATCAATTCATTCCATAAATTGCTGTTTAAAACGACATTAGATTGATTCATGTCATCTGAAAAGCTAACTTGCCAAGTACAGATCAATATAGTTGGATCATAGGAATAAAAACTGAATAATTCATTCGTTGGATGAATGGTTACACCCCTAGATGAAAGTTCCGAGTATCTCATTACGTGACGAAGCTGGATCTAAATTTTGGACCCTTGATTGTCAGACTGAACCCTGCAATATTCTGAAAAAGTAGGTTGTTCTTACCCAGAACCAGCCATTGCTTTGCTCATGGTTGAGGTGTGTCCAGCTGCTCTATGAGCTGCATTTAAACTTCCCCTCAGATGAAGACTGCCGCTGATAGGAGAAAGAGAGCGCAGCGCAGAAGCCCCATCACTTAAACCAGCTGCTGTATGATTTGTCAAAGAACTGTCCCTGCCAAAATGGACTGAGGTCATTGTGGAAGGACCCGCGAGGAGGTTTGCAATGAGGCTTCTTGGCTACAAATAAAAGAAAGGGACAAGAGAGAACTCAATATAACCTCTACCCATGCGATTAAACTTAACACATGACCGGTGAAACCTGAGAATGAATAGAAGTACCTCCGACTCAGACAGTGAGAGTGGGTGTGTGTCTGAAGGACCCCCAGTGGCCTCCCTGTGGACTCGTTCTTTCAGTTGGCTGATGAAATGTGTGGTCTCCTGAGGGGGCTGCCACTGAGGGTTAGTGATGGCAAAGTGCATCAGCGATAACTCAGTCTTCCCATCCTCTGCCTGTTGGTAGATCGAAGCCTCTGTTTTTCCCTCAGACATCCACTACAGAGAGTAAAAAGAGAGTCAGTCAAATAACAAACTCCAACACATGTACAGTCTATAACTCAGCATGGTAGAGTTCCTTACAGCAGGGTGTCCATGCTGCCTGATGTCCATCTGAGCAAAGGAGCACGTGTCTCCCACTCCAACCACCTCCACAGTGAAGTTCCTGAAGAAGTCAATGATCTCCAGAGACTTCCTCCTCAGACAGAAGATTAAGATGATTGGAGTGACCACTGGACTGAGCAGCTCCTCTAGAATAAATACCTGGAGGGAAAAAGGGGGAAGAGGCTAACTGTAAGTCAAAAATAGCAGGGTAGGGCTCAGTGGGCATGTGAGAGGTTTACTCCAGCACTGATAGATGAGTCAGAATGGGGAAGACATTGAAATCTTTGAGAAAATGTAAGAGGACAGGACAAGCTAAGATTAAAGGTCCTCAAGATGTTACAAAGGGCTGCTTATCACACCGCAAAAACTGAAATCTCAGCAAGTGTTTGTCTTATGTTGGAAAGAATTGCCCAATTACACTGAATATCAACCATATGACACCTGAGGGCTGAATGTGACTCGTAATGTAAAGTGCGTCAAACAATCAAGAAAAAGAGACGTACACACAGTCTATCACTGCATGTCGACCATTAACCAGAGATGGGGACTCGAGTCTGCGGCCCGGGCTCAAGTCGCATTCAAAGGAGACTTTAGTCTTGACTAAGACTCGTGCTCAAAAGACTTAAGACACAACTCTGACTCGTGTTTTGGGACTCATGAACAATCATTATGTTTTCTACTTTTTTGGAGTATTATACACTGAGGAAACTCTGAGGAGCTCAATGTGATTCCTTCCTTTTTTCATGGTAACCTTGGTAACCATTTTACACATCGGGTGCTTTCTGTTGGCCTTGGGGGGCAAGATGCACTGTATCTATGTTCATGTTGGAGGAATACAGTTTCCTTTAAAGGGAAGCATTCACTGTGTGTTTTCTTCATATTGCACTCCAACGGCCTGTTTAAAGTGATCGTATAACAAACAGCTAATCAGTACTGATACTGTATGCTAAAAGATAAGGAGTGATGATAATACAGTAAATGCTTTGAGTGCTTTTCGCAGATATAGCTGTGCAGTATTCTGAGTTGATGACAAAAGCTCATAAGACTTATTTTGTAAGAGACTTGAGACTTGACTTGGACTTGCAAAAAAAGACTTGTGAACATCTCTGCCACTAACTCACACTTTTAATTTGAGTCATACATTTTTTTCCAGTTTTGAATCCATACTCACTGCTTTGTACTGGAAGAGCTGGGAGAACTGGTCACGAGTCTCGTAGCGGTGTGCGTTGCCCTGCCAGTGGTCGGGCATGTAGTGAATATGTGCCAGTATAACCCGCAGCAGCTGCTCAGGACAAAACACCATGTGCTTATCAGGAATGAATGATCTGAAACAGAGAAAGACAGTGAGAAAGGTTAAATGACTCTGAGAAAATGCCCCTGACTACTTTGCTACAAGTCTGTTAAAATGACACCACTCAGAGAGGATTTCTAAGAACAAAGTTTAAATTAAGTCCTGTCAAATTTAACCTGTATCGAAGTATTTAAAATACACTGACAGAACCATTCATGGAAATTTTTCCTTAAATATCCCCATAATACCAAAATCTTGAGCTGATAGCCGGATCCAAAAATTGGAGCTACTTCAGGGAAGGAACCCTTTCACACTTATCAGTTTTACACCGGACTAAGCTGCCTGAGATTAATAAAGGGATTATAATTCTGGCCAGCTTTAACATGGGTAGTAAAGAAATGATAAATGGGTAAAAGCTTCTACCTTTTATGTAGTCCATCTTTCTTTGTGTCTCATTCTATTATAAAATGGCTGCAATTAAAGAGGGGTATTATGCTTTCCCATATTTTTAACATGGGTGTAGAGCAGGGGTGGCCAACCAGTCAGACACCAAGAGCCAAAAAAATCACAGTGGCACTACAAAGAGCCACATCTTAAATGTGGGCTCACAAACTCTCTCACACAAATGGGAAATTACATTAAATGAAAATCAGTACATTTCCACGTTTCCAAACCAGTGTCCCCCAGTCCATCTGTCTTTTTTCACATCTTCACATCCCTTACCTCCACACACACACACACACACACACACACACACATAACAGTTGCAGCTGCTGGTCTTTCAAGAAGAGGAAGTTCATTTTTTCCAAGCCTACAGAATAATAATTATAACTTTATTTATGCAGCACTTTTCAAAACAATGTTACTAAGTGCTTCACAGAAATTAAAATGAACATTGAAAAGAAACAAAATACTGAAATAAAGGGGGAAATAAAAGAGAAATGTGTGGAGGAGTAGAGGAAACTATATAAAATTATGTAACTTTTTTTTATAAAAGGCTAAAAAACCACCACCAAAAAGGAGAAAAAACATCAGAAAAATTAAAACCAACAACAATGTTAAAACAAAATAAGGAAAGAGAAGATTTAAGACATCATGAATGTGTGTATTTATTTATATGTTAATTCCACCCCCTTTCTTTTTCTAATCGTTTTTGAAAAAGATAAAGTGGCCGGGTATCAGTGAAGTTTCCGGATCTATCAAGAACAACGGAATGCAAAAACTCTGAAAATGCTCCGGTGCATGTTTATAAGACCGATGATTCGCTCATTTCACTGTCAATCAAAAGGGATTAAGCCTCAGACAGATCATCCAATCATCATCCAGAAGCTGAGCGTCAGGGCCCGCCCACTGCTCCATAGACCCCAGAGAGGCTGAGCGTCACCGTCCGTCTGTGTAAAACACTGTGGAGCTGCATGGATGAATGAGAAGGAATTTGTGTCGGTTTCCTGAAGCTGATCTGAATAAAAGATGAACGCGTCATGGTGCATATTTAGTAAATGAAATATACACACAGCGGTGCATATTTCACCACGTTTTCTTTTTTTGAATTTACATTTTAGGGGGAAGCTGAGCTTCCCTTGCAGTCTTAGAGCAATCGCCACTGACATACATACACACACAGTCACAGTCTCTCCCTCTCTCTTCTCCTTGACTGACTTTTCTACCCCAGAAATATAAAACGCGACAAATGCCTGTATCAACGATAACAGATATCGACAGCTTTGAAATGTCCCGACGATGTCTGGCATATGAGATAGGATGGCTTTCCATTTTGTTCAACAAAGAAAAATTCACTCTCCACTCTGTTAAAAAAAAGTCTTCAGTTCAGTTTTACACTTGCGCTTCGCTGCACACTTTTCCCAGCCATTTTTCGTTAAGCAGAAATGTGCCCCAGTAACTGCACTGTTCTCTTTTCCCTCCGAACCATACACTGTATAAGGCTTCGAGCTCAACACGCTCTCATCTGCACATGCGCACTCTACTCCGATCACTCACCCCGCCCACACCTGATACATTTTTCAAAGCGCCTCATTTTTTTGAAGAATGGACAGAAGAGCCGCACACTGGCAGGCAAAGAGCCGCATGCGGCTCGCGAGCCGCGGGTTGGCCACCCCTGGTGTAGAGTAACAGTGCTGGATGTTCATGCTAAACTTTTCAAATCTCTACATAAACTCATCTGTTAAAGAAACCCCTAAATCTACTCAAAACAGTTCGTTCTAAAGTACAAGGGAGAACTTCACGAAACTTGTTAGAATGATGAACTCATCACACAAGGCTCTAACTGGTTCAACACCTCAAACACCAAGATCTGCCTCTAGCTCTACCCCACGAAAGACCCGAGGAAGCCTTAAAGAGACAGCAGCTAAATAAAGTGTTTCAGACAGTGGGTGAAATAAGGGTTTTCTAAAACACTGGTGTGAAAAAAAAAAGTTTTTTGAATTGTAAATCATGTCGTTACTACAAGGGTACCAGAGGGTCAGTAGAAAGACTAATAAAGCACAATAACCCCTCTTTAATATTTGCAATTGAATATCATTACTCCAGTGACATAACTAGAACTCTAACACATATACACGATATCATTTGTTATTCAACTCTTAATGACAAAAGAAGACAAAAAACGATGAAATGATAACTTATAAACCTCAACCCTACCTGCAGACTGTGATACACACTCCAAGGAGTGTTATTGATGAGAGCACATGCTCCACTGCAAGAACATCCTCATCATAAATGGTCAGGGCGATGAGGACAGCCAGAAGAGACCCAGCAAAAAATGCTACATTTTTAGCAACCACCGTCAGCAGGGGTGAAAGAAAACAGTTCATGTACTTGGATGCAGCCTGAATGAAACATAAAGAAACGAACAACAAAACCATGAGTTCGTGAGGGTTTCAACTTCAGAATAGAAATAGTAGACGGAGATATTCTTACCTTGTAGCCTTTGCTGAGGCGTGACATGAGTTCATGATCCAACTCGTTGAAGTGACGCAGGTAACATCGGCCGTACAGAGACCAGCACCTCGCCCCCAGAGAACCGGGCTCCCGCTTGATCACCTTAACCACACACAACAAACTGCTGTCTACGGGGCTTGTGATTACACAGATGATTAAGATTTCACATACACCTAAGCCACTTACCTCTGTGTAGCTGAAGAAGGCGTAGAGAATCTGCCACACTAAAATGACCGGACACAGCAGCAGGTTGGCAATTCCAATCCACAGGATACGGGATGCTAGCCTGTCTGCAAGCTCCAGCCTGTTACCTCCTCGCTTGTACTCTGATTTCAGACTCCACTCATTCTCAAATAGAGAGCCTACAGAGAAGAAACAATCACAATCACTGGAGGCTCAGTGATGGAACAGTTTGTTTCACCCACAGAAATTTGGACCATTAAAAATTTGGACATACCTGGACCCCAAAAGAAGATGAGCTCAAAGTTGTATTTCAGCCCCCGTGTGAAGAAAATGTAGTCTCCGAGTATGGGAGGTCGAAATCGCACAGGGAGGAGGGATTTGTTCACCATGGCAACCTAAAGAGACACAGGAAGAAAAGCCTCATTTTTTAAAGTTTCATGGCGGTTTTTAGTTTTTAGTTTGTAACTTGACCTGTTGCAATAATCAATAAATCAATTAATTGCACGGTAATTAAAATGAGTGTGATAACTTTGCCAGGCTCAATACGTTTGTTTTATTCACCAAAGACGCTGGAAAATGAGTTAACTTTGCTGTATGGCTGTGAGTTTTTTTTTCTTATCAGCAACAGGGTCTATTTGATCTATTGCTTTTGGTTGTGTGTGGTTTTCATTCAAGTGAATTTTTTGTTTACAAAGGTCCTAACTGGATTGACAGTTTAGCCTATGAAATATTTTAATGTCTGAGCCTAATGTTTAATATGTATTAAAGTGAAATTTTATTTAAGGAGATTTTACACTTCATTTATTGTTTCAGTTTTGTGTGGTTTTTATTCAAGTGCATTTTTTGTTAACAGAGGCTGACAGTCCATTTTATTTATTGTTTTTGGTTGGGTTGATTATTTATTTTGGATATTTGCATTGTCTTTTTTCACAATATACTTCCAATTTTGAGTATTCTTCAGAAATAAAAGGTTATTTATCTTTAAAAGGGTGCACTTGCACTATTATACCATTATTATTAAATTAGTTGAAAATGGTATTAGAATATTATTTTAATATTATCGTTTATTGCAATAATTTCTGGGACAATTTATCCACCAGCAAAATTTGTTATTGTAACAGGTCCATTTGTAACATCAATCGTGAAATAAAACAAATGTTAGGAACATTTCTTCACAACTCACCATGTAGTTCTTAAAACGAAGGATGCGGTGGTAAATATCAAGCTCTGTCAGCTCTTTTTTATGGATGCAGATCTGGTGTTCCTTCTGGATCTCCACTATCCTGGCCTGCACCTCCTGCCATGTGGCATAGGGGAGTTCTGACTGAACAGGGAAAAAGAGAAAGTCAAAGTCAAAATGCAACGACTCATACTTCATGATCATGATGTGATACTATTGGTCTCACCATGGTCATTTTGAGAGCATTGATATAGAAGGATCTTATCTCCCAGTAGCAGCAGACATTGTAGATGAATTTGATCAGGCGATGTAACCAAAAGACCCCAGAGATTACCAACACGAACATCACAAATGCATTGTCTCGGATACTAAGAGAGAAAATATCATACTCAATGATTCATTTCAATGTACAAGCGTGATAACTTTGCACTTATTACATACTTAGTCTTTGAATTTAAATCAATACACTCCTCTTATTTTGATTGGAGAAAGCCTCACTCACCGCGCACTGCACACATCCACTGGGAGGAAGGCATCAGGCAGGGTGACTTTAGAGGAATCGGTGTGATTTACAAACTTGTTGGCAAAGAGGATGTCATAGTCCACACAGTTCGCTAAGAACACTGTGAAACCAACCACAAACAGCAACTGGCTGCATGGAGGGAGACAAGGATGGAGAAGCACATTGAGGAAACATGAGGCTTGGAAAGCTCTCTTTCTACAGCATGATTTTTAACAGATGGATACATACACAAGCTCAAAGATCTCCCCCAGTAGCATGCAGGTGAATCCATTCTTCTGGTGCAGATTATACACGTGGTAAATGTTAAGGAAAAGTGAGAATGTAGCTGTAGAGTTTACTAATTATGTCACAGACTTCACAGCATGAAACTAAGTTCATGTTGAAATCAAATCAAAGGATATTCTCTGGAAAAACAGGTCCAGATTTTCTATGTGGTGCCATTGTGCTGCAAAAGACATAAAACATGTTAGCACAAGCCAACAACTTGCAAAGCCACGATTTGTTTGTGATTTGTTTGTGCATCGTACACTTGGCTCCTTCAGGCACGTGCATCAGCAGGTTCTCCTCTCCAGGGGGAGAATCGCTGTATGACGCTTCAAGGCGTTGGTATTCTGTGTCAAAGTGAGCCATGGTGATGGAGGCTTCAATCTCACCAAGTTACTGGACCCAGTGCTACAAACTGCAGTGCAAACACAAGAGGAGGAAAAATGGTAAAACAAACAAGATATAACGAGAACAAAGGCTGACAAAAGAGGACAACAGTGAAGCTTTAGATGGCATAGTATTGTTAATTGTTGATTCTTTACGAGCATATGAACAAAAGTTAAACAAACGGCACCTGTTTTTTACACAAGCAGAATGTGTCATGCATACATTTTGTGCCACTTGGCAGGCCTTTCTTTGTTACAACAGTTTTAGATGTGAAATATGTGCAAACTTGTCGTGACTAAAGATGTAACAGTGTTTACAGATGGGCTGTAGTAAAAGTTATATGAGTGTCTAGTGTTGTGAAATTTTTGTGATAAAATCTGTTCATGTTGTACCCTCCTTTGTGTCTTCAGCACAACTTTGGGACCATAGATAAAAACTATATTGACTTGGGGATATTGCAAAAAGCCATAAATTTCAGAGTAAGACAGATTTTGATCACAAAATAAATAGACTACTTATTTCAGTTGTTAAAATTCACTATTATATAACATTACATAACAGAGTTCCTTACATCTCCACCCTTTTCATTGTACATACCAGTTTGACGCTTTGTAATAGCACAGTTTTTGGTGCATTAAGCTTTGATAAACCTTAGTACATACTTAGACATTACACCATATAATCTGAATAGTAACTGATTTAAAGTTAAGTTTACACTTTAATAAAAAATGGTCAAATACATATTGTAATACTACCACATAACAAGCAAACTACCAACCTCCATTGAAGTACAGCCCGTCCTCTGGAGCTCTGTTGACTCAACATTCCCAGCTGAAAAAGAAGAAGAGACATTTTTCCTCAAAGCTTCCTTTCAGAGTGTTATTTTTGACCACAGCACACATTAAGGGAGAGCTTCATGCTGTGTTTCTACCCGGAGGCAGCATGCAGGACAGCACAAACCCTCACAAAACGACATACAGAGCTGAAGACTGAGCTGTAGCTAAGTAGCTGTTAGAAATTAATGAGCAGTAAGATGAAGACGCAGCACAGAAGGACTGATTCAGGTGTTGTTATTGTCGTGCTTTGACAGCACAGGCCTGCCTCCCTCCCTAAATAACGTCACCCTACGTGGAATCCTCACCGTCTGGTTGTTGTGTCTCGTCTGTTGCCAGGTTAAACCTGTTCCTCCACCTGGATTTTTAGGTATTAGCCGCCTTGTTTTCGTTTCTTCAGGGAGCCTTTTTGGTCATACACAATCCAGTTTCATTTTCGACACAGCTAGCAGTGTGGAGTCTGTCACTGCTGAGAGGCAAGGATGTCATCCAATCAGAGGAAGAGTTCCCAAACAGTTGGAAGAGCAGCCAATCAGACAGAGGCAGGGGCGGGTTCTAGGAGTAGTTGTGTAGATAAGAGGACGTAAGTGACACGCCCTGAATGAAACACTGGTTTTTGTCTAACACCACCGCCTGGTCGTTTTCAGAAGCACAATACTAATGGTGTTGTCATTCTGAAAATAAACTGTTGGTGATGCTGCTGCTCATGAATTGAGAATAAAAACTGATAGCCTCATGATGACGTGTATTTCCTGTTCCTATACATCATGGGTGACATTTTCCCCCCAAAGAGGAGCTCCTACCAACCAAAGATACTCACGTACGAAAAGGTACTTCATTACCCATACAATTATTTTACACTCCATTTTCTATGATGTAAAAAAAATAATGTAATGAAGCCAATTTCTGCCAGTTAGAAATATAAAAAATGTTTTAAAAAAATAGCTGTTTATAAAAAAATATTATTATAATTCAACTTTAAATAAAAGGCACATTTTTTATATAAAAGGCAAAATTTCTACTTTCTTCTTGTAATATTGGCTATTTATCTCAAAACTCTTATGACTACCACAGAATTTTGCTGCTAATATCTAAGATTTTGACTTTTCAATCTACATGTTTGACTTTTTGTCTCTAGATTTTGAGTTTGGTATATCAAAGTTATTTTTCTTTTCTCATAACCCTGATTTTTATTTGTAGTTCAAAATTTTGACTTTTTCTTGCAGAATTTTGACTTTGTATCCAATTTTTCTTATTTTTGTGTCTCAAAATTTCCCTGAAATTGTGCCAAATAAAAAAATTCCCAACACTTTTCACTACTACGAGGCAAAGTTGTGTTCTACTGTATATCTGCAGTTTGTCTGTTAAAGTGCATTTCTACTTCAGCATTTTCTGTCAGAGACAGCAGCACAAGCAGTCAATACTGCAGCTCTTTCAATTCATGAGTGGATTAAAAAAAAAACTATATGCAGACACGCGCAGTAATGAGAATCAAAATTGTTCATTTAATTTTTACATTTTTTTTTTCAAAAAGTAGAACTGTATTACAGGGTACAAATAGTAACAGTGGAGTATTTTTGTTAGTTAACTGAAATGAATTAGTCGGACGATAGGCAAAAGATGAATAAATCTCAGTAAATTAAAGAGTTTTTGATAATTAAGCACTCCACTCAAATTTTGGGTGGTTGAAAAGGAACATTTCTTTTAATAATATCCTTATTTCCTCAACATTCAAAGTGTTAGTTAAGAATGCCTCCTAATTCACTGAGAAAGTATCTTTTCCACTTACATGCTGCTAAACTTAAAAATATATTCTCAGCCTGTCTTATCTTTTTATTTTCTTACCCTGACTGAGCTTCTAATGATGTGAAAATATCAGTTTTACACACCTCTTTAAAATGAGTCACTAATCAGTTCCCTGAATTTGTACTTGCGGGCAACTGGCATCAGGTTTTGATCAAAATTGTAAGTGGTTCAAGAGCTGACTCCAAGCTCACCTCTTACCACTCTCTGCTGTGATGAATATTCATACATGATTGTTCGGCCTCTGGAGTGACAGCTGGGCTTTTGTTCACTGAGTCACTGCATTAGTTACACGGTTAACACCAAATACTCTGTGTGTGTGTTTGTGTGTGTGTGTGACCCAATGTCTACCTTAAATGTTTGCACTTGCTAACAGCAATTTAGTTGTTTGATCACCCAAGACACACAGGAATTAACTGACAGAGTTTCTGTTTTCACACACACATGGACATAAAGTTTGGGCTGCATTTTTTTTAAATCACCCTCCATCTTTCTCCTCCACATTAAACGCTTGAACCTTTCTTGTTCTTCCTTTTCCACATGATACAACCTGTTCTGAAAGTGTCAGTGCATTTTCTGAGTCTCTGCGAGTAAACACAGAGTTTTTGAAAGGGCTGGGGTGTCCAGAGTCAGGGGGAGTCCGTGTAATCCAGTTATTATAGGGAGCTGGGTAATTTAATCTGCTTTGATGAGGATTAAGTTTCATTCAGCTTAATCCAGAAGAAAAAAAAAGTCTGTCACAGGAGAGCTCAGTAAAGCTGATAAAAACTTAACTATAACTGGGATATTACAGTGAGTAAAAGTGTACTAGTTACCTGCAAACAATGGACTAATGTTTCTGATTCAGTTGCATTAATTTAAACCCCTTTCTTCATATTTCATTCAGGGATTCCTGATTTCAGTTTATGACACTTTCTTTCTTCACAGTGGCTTAGAAAAACAAAATTGGAATTTACAAGATAACGAAGATAGCATTACCAGCCTGCTTTAGGTCCAAACTTTTACATTTTTATTTATTTCAATTCACTTAAAAACAAAAAAAGAGCCCTGTATTTGCATTGAATATCTAACAGAGAAAAATAAGATATTTTTCTCAAGTCAAAGCTCAGCTCAGGTGATCTCCTGTTTTAAATTTCCTCTTCCGATATTAACCAGCTTGCTGTTTCAGCCTTGATTTGATGATCTGCTCCTTCTGTTTTTGTACGATATGATAATTCAGGTCTGCTGAAATATGTTAGTGTTTCTGCTCATGCTGCAGGCAATAACTGTAAGATTAAATTACCCCACTGTCTGCTGGGAATTAGGGGGTTGCCCTGACAGCTAATTTGGTCCAAAGAGGTGCTGTCATGCTGCCATGAAACCCAGGGGTGGTACTGGGATAACATGGGAGGGGGGCCGGGTGTGGCGACTGGGGGAAGGGAAAGGGGGATCAGGATGAAGTCATCTCTGTGGAGAAACTTAATTAGTTAAAGCTCCTTCCTGTAGATGCAGCCCCATGTCACCCCACACAGCAGGTATGAAATCTACACATCCACTTCCACACACACACGCCAGTCACGCACAGTTAAAGCAGGGGACAGTGTTTCGATCAGTGGGAGCCTTTTCCTCCCTACTGGTGTCCTAAGGTGTCTGTCCTGATCTGTCTTAATTGTTCCAACTCAAAGAGGAACCCAGTGAATAAAATTCTGCTTTTATTTTTCACTCAACGACTGCTAATTGTGAGTAAAAGTTAAAGTTAAATGAAATAGTCTCAAAAAGCTTTGAGTTGGTCAAATCTAGCTGTAGGTGTTTTGTTTCTAATTAATTTGAGTTTTTCCCTTTCCAGAGTGAAGACTCACTTTTCAGCTCACTTGAAAAAGAGATTATTAATGTCTTTCAGTTTCTTTTAATGGTTGTACCGATGTCCCAACAACGTAATAAACCTGTGTGGAGAGAAGTTGAAGAATACAGAAGAGGTCAAACTTTCTTTCATAACTTGCTGAGATAGCACAGCTGGACAAATGTGTTTTTAAAAATAGTCCTGAGCTGACTCCAGATAAGAGATATACCACTCTTCATGGTCCACTGACGGTAATTATGACCTCAACATCCTCAGTTTATCTCATATAAAAGGGGTCCAGTCAGTGTGTTACCACAAAAGTGATTTCATGATGCAGATCCACAAACGGTCTGTGCTGCATGAGTCACACAGATCAGGTGACATCATATATGACACTCAGAGAGAATGTGTGTGTGTGTGTGTGTGTGTGTGTGTGTGTGTGTGTGTAAGGAGATGTACATGAGACATGATGAACCTAAGAATCGTTCATGTTTGTCTCCAGGGAGTGAACTCTGACACCAGACTGCAGGGATTGTCCCTCAGATGCATCACAGTGGTTCAGTGCCTTTGTATTCACTTTCCCATGTGTCTCATACGAGGTCATTTTAACCCTTTAACTATACCTTCTCGACCAAAAGGTTTAGCACATTTGAACTTACTTTATATTTCAATAGAGGGAGTCCCTGACTTAACTCAAACTGATTTTACCATCTCAACCTCTTGGTAGAAGTACCATGAATCTTGAGCCTTTTTTTGTTGCACTACCACAGTTAAGTTGTTGGGATGACATATTGAAGGCAAACATGTGCCTTTGTTTTGTACTTCTGTCTTTTAGTAGCATTCAATCACAAGTAAAAAGGAATGTGAGAATCATTAGTTATTGCTCTTTAGTCAAGATGAAAACTTTACAAATGCAGTTTTGCCTTGTTTCATGCAATATTTCCTTTGGTTGAAATAACGTTGCGTAATATTTTGTGGCACTTACAGAACTCAAACTTTCCAGTTCCCTAGATATTTTGGGGAAATGTATTTCTTTCTAAAAAAAAAAGCATTTTATGTGACTTTTTCTTACTATTTGTGGTATTTGTATGTTATTCCATACGATAACCTCCACATAACACTTAAGCCATTGGATAGGGGTCAACATTTTAAAAACTAAAATGTTTGTTTAAAAGAAAGAAAAGAAAAAGCCTGTGGTTATTACCAACCCATTACAATAAGAAATACAAACAAAAATGTTTTTAATTCCTGTATTAAGTGAGGTAGTTAAATGGTTAAAAAGAATTGAAATCATGATGATTTTTCCTTAAAAAATACATAAAACATGTTGTACTTATCAATAGCATTTGTCAGTCCGTGTTTTTCTTGGTGTATTCATCCCTGTTGTCTTTGAATGTTGCATAGAGACATGCAAATGTCCTTCAGAAAAGCTCTCCAGACTGAAAGGTTAATGGCCAATATCAGCTGTAGTGGATAATCAATACACATGTCAAGGAGATGGTGAGATACATGAGTATTGGCTGTAACTGTCTGATGGTTCCTGAAGCAGACACAACAAAAGAGAGATTACTTCCACTCTTTTGTTTTTATGGTCATATAAAGCTAACACCATCAGGTGGTTGGCTTATTTAGCAGTGAGTTATTTAAGTCTTGTCTCAGTGAGGTGAACATGTGGCACAGGGAGACTTTGACAAGTGTCTTTACCTTATGTACCTAAATCAAGGTTAGCTTCTCGATAATCTAAAATGATCTACATGGTTGCTGATGATACATTTTACCCTTCAACTACCCCACCGAAAAAGGAAAAGAAGCACTTTTTGCTTGCATTTCTTATTGCAACAGGTGAGTAATAACCACAATCTTTCTTTCTTTATTTTTTTTCAGCAAACTTAAATAGTTTTCCTGGACCATCAGGTCAGCATAGGGCTTTTCCTCAAGTGTGTGTGTGTGTGTATCTGCCATCGCAAACCACATCAGCCACAATTAAGTTTGATGAAAACAAGCTTTTAATAGCTGGACTCAGTAATGCGATTAATGATTATGCCTTTACTCCAAGAAGAGCATCCTTGTTGTTCTGTCGTTCACAATGGGCAGGAATACTGAGATATTTTAAAGCTCTTGTGAGCAGTTTAAGCTGATCATGAAACAGACTGAAATTAACAATGATGCTTCTTTATGACCATTGAAAGAAAACAAGATTATCTGCAACACAAGGGAAAGTGTCTGTAAAGCAATTTTCAATGGTGAGTATCATCTGAAGGGGGGGTAGGTGTCAGGCCAGACCATTGGGTGCATGCTGTAGAAAATGACTTTAAATTTCTTTCCTTACAGCAAATATTCACAGTGAGTCAGCAGAGAGGTAAGAGGTGTTACACAGTCCAGGAGGGGGGGGCAATAAATCAACAAGCAAAAAATTACACGCAGGAGCTTTAATATTTTAATTAGAAGATATTTGTATGTGACTTTTTCGTTATGTTAAATGTATAACAACACAGTGCCTTTTACTATAACAAGGTCATAGTACCTCCCATTGTTTTACTGTTGCCGTTAAAACAGTGAAAGAAGAGGTTGTTTCAGACCAAATAAGTCCTCAGGCCTTGTTTTGGATTGTCCCATTTCACCAGTTAACCAGCACACAGTGAAGCCCACAATCAATCAGCACATTTCACCCTGAGTGTCTGCACTTCTTTGACTCAGTGTGTCCTCTCAGACAGCACTAAACAGATGAGTTTGCAGACACAGAGAGCGTAAGAGGGTCACAGGAGCGAACGACAAAGACAGCAATAAATGAAAAGGAGATTTATGGACGCTCTCGCCCTAAAGTGATTGTCTGTGACATTGTGAGTGATGACTACTTACATTTGCAACATATGACACGTGCACACACCAGTTACTTGCTACCTGTGTTATATTGCATGCTTGTGGCTTCATCTATGTGAGTCTATAAATATTCTGTAACAGATTAGGAGTCAGCATCACGGATGGGTGGGCTCGGCTCTGAGATCCTCAGTAATCTGTCTACGTTTTCACTCAGAACACCAGAGGACCTATTGATGATCTGTCCACAACACACACTCCTCCCTGATTTACACCACCACCGACTCACACACACACACACACATACACATACAAACACTTCCACACATGCACACATACATATATATTCATTGTAACAGTCAGAGGAGAAGGAGACATCAAGGAGAAAGAGACATGGAGAGCTGAGGTCAGATGAGTAAGCAGACTCGCAGGGGAACAAAATCCATCCCACAATTCACCACTGCGGGTCACTCAGTCCTGGTGTTGTCATGGTAATGAGAATTTAATAGCTTAGACTTTTGAGTGTCTTTGTGCGTTAATGCATATGTGTGTTACTGTACATGTGCGAATGTTAAATGACTGGGTTTGTGTCACGGTGACCTCAATGAATATTTTCATTTTTTTCGTCATAAACTGTAACAATAAAAATGAAAATGCTCAGTTTTATTTAGTTGTGAAAGAAACGTGCAGTGAAGGTAATTTGAAGCCCTGTTTTCTCCTGCTGGAGTTTCAGGTTCACCACTTGTTTTTCTTCCCCTTGAGGCTACTTCATATTAAATATTACAAAGATCTCATTTCCTCTGTGTGTGTGCGTACAGTACGTGTGCGTGTGTGTGCCCCTTTAGAAACACCCACTCTTTGAACCAAAAGGGGCCCTGTTGTTGGGGCTGCCTTTTGATCCGTCCCCCTGATGAAGATGGAGGGTGCTGATAAATAATACCTCCAAACACACACACACACAGGAGGCCCCACTCTTTACCTCCAGGGCTCCAGAGGGAACAGGCTGAGCCTCACAATACTTTACCCCATAGAGGCCTCAGCCTGCTGGGCTCCTGATGCTGCTGCACCTGGCCCCTGCAGACTGGCCTATGACCACACACACACACACACGCACACACACACGCACACACACACGCACACACACACGCACACACACACAGACAAGCTGTCAGTCTATTTCTTCCTCATTCAAACAAACTAGTGGGGCATTATGTGTTATCATTGTTAATTTTGGGGTGTGTTCCCCTGTGATTTGGTAATGTGTGTGTATGTGTGTGTTGGGGGGATATCATTTTCACCCAACAGGGGCTCTGGCTTTCCCTGTAACTAAGCCCCTTCATTGCCCCCCAGGAACTATAACTTGCTCCTTTCCACTCTTTTGTGTGACTTTTGATGCAGCCTCATGGCTAACTTTGACATTGTTTCATTCAGAAATATTGGCATATCCTCCCCTGTCTTTGTGAAATCATCAAATCTACTCAAACCATCTTATTGTTAAGTTGAGGTGTAATGATGTGTAATGCTATTGAAGGTCTATATCCTCTTGGGATTGAGACTTTTAATTGAAGCTCTTGTATTTAAAGCGGCTGTGAGAAGAATCTGTTTGAAGTTGATTGCAGCGACTGCTTTTGGCTGGAGGACTCTTGAAAGTGAAAGTGAAAGTAGCCTAGAGCTTCTTTTTATCTTTTCACATTTCTTTTTGTTCTAGATAACTTTTTACCAGATACAACACAACAATGTAATGTATTTTATCAACAGTGACGCGCTGTAGTAGTAGTGAGTTTGTACCGTAGTTTAGTAGACAGCTACATTCAGTGCCAACCACAGCCCAGTGCTCTGTGATATATCAGTACCGTGTAACGTTCATGAATCCTGGTTATGTCCTACCAGGGCTCTTCTACCAAGCAGAGCAAATGTGCATAACTCTTTGTTTAATTGATACACTCTCAGCTTTGAACAGTTCACTGCAGTATAACTGCTGCATGTGGATAAGAATGAACATCATCACAAACACCTTGACCCATGTTTTAGCTCACATTTCAGTCTCTAGCCCCTGTTTCAGCCTTTAGCTTGCTTTTTCGGCTTAAACTCATGTTTTGGCCTCGAGCTCGTGGTTTAGCTATTAGCTTATGTTTTAGCCTTTAGCCTGTGTTGCTGAGGTTTTAGTCTTTAGCCTGTGTTATAGCCTCTACCTTATGTGTCAGTGTTTAGCCTGTGTTTTAGCCCCTAGCTCATGTTTTAGTTTTAGCCCCAAGCTCATGTTTTAATTTTAGCCCCAAGCTCATGTTTTAGTTTTCAGCCTGTGTTTTAGCCTATACCTTGTGTTTTAACCCTTAGCTTGCATTCCAGCTTTGAGCTCATGTGTAAGTATTTAGTCTGTGTTTTAGCCTTCAGCTTGTGTTTTAACCTGTAGCCCATGCTCTGTCACTCTCCTGTTTAGCTTTCTCTTGCTCTTCTGTCCTTTTTTGGTCAGACAGTCCAGCTCTTGTTTCCACTCAATAAATCACTGAAAATTGTTTTGAGCAGAAAAAACATGGATCTCTTTTCTCACTGCTAAACTTTGTGTCTGTCAAGATTTTCACATACAGACTTTGATTTGCTGTAAATCCATCCAGTCCAGTCAATGCTGGGAATCAGCATTTAGAAATAACCTGTTTTAGCGCTTCAAATTGCTGATTACATCATGCATATATCTAGATATGAGACTTTTTCAGGATCACTCAGAAAGTCTTCACAGTCCCTTTAAGTCACAAATAAAAAGTGACTTGCACGTGGTTGTTAAGGCAAAAAGAATTTAAACATCAAAGATCCAGATGTTTTTTCCCCAGTATGTACCTTAGTAACATGATCCATGTTTTGGGCCCACACCTTTACTCCTTCTTTACGCTGTGTGTGTAAGTGTGTCGGTGGAGGGTGTGTTTTGTTTCGGAGGAGGCTGTGCCTGCACCGCCCCGTCGGTGTGCGCGGTGGGCATCGTCAAGCTCATTCTGCCCCTGTACTGGTCCTCTGTCTTCACCCAACACACCACACTCACACAGCCTCACACACACATGCACACACACGCAGATTCCCACATATTTAACACTGGACTACTGAAACGATGCAGGACTAGAGCATCGGTGATTTTCAATTAACGCTGCTCTGACGGATCCCCGGTGTGGACATTTTTCATTTTTTCCTCCTTTCGCATGTGGCTGTTGGCGCAGAGAGCGCAGACGCCGCTGAGGTGTGTTTGATCCATTTCGATGATGAGGACAAACGCTCCGTGAATGGGAAACACCAGCACAGGAGCACCGTTACCTTCCTCCCGTCTTGACAAACGCACTGACGCTTCCGTCGGGGAGATTCACGCCGGAGCCGGTGTCTGCGCTCTGCGGGGCCGGGCGCGCTACGTCTGGGAGGAGTAGGCAGGATGGAGGGGTTTTTCACAGAGGTAAGCCAGCAAGAATATGTGTCACTGTGATGGAGAGAAACATCAACGACAGATTAAGCCTTTGCCTGCTTTTTCACAGCTGCACAGCCAGTGATGCTGATGCGTTTTTATGATGTACATCACGTTACGACAGGTGTTGCTTTGCCTCATCGAGCTGAAACTGGCACCATTCTGTTCCCCATGTTAGATCAGGCCTGCGCGTTATAACAGCATATCTTTATTGATGAGAATAAACCATGCAAACACATCGTCAGTATCCTCATCACTGCAGAGCATCAGGGCCTGTCTGCCGGCTTGGTGTTGCATTAATTCAGAGCAGAGCTGCAGATAAATTGGCCAAACGAGGGCTGACACACATCCATAAGGCTGGCTCTCGGATTAAAGCCAATCTGTTAACGGAGGGTTGACCGCGCTGGCCTGCAGCAGCAACAGCCCTCCCACATCGTGCTGCTGTTAAAAGACCCTTTCTGTGCCTTTTAACTGCGCTTTCACTGAGATGGAGACGGGATTCATGGGTGGGTATTGGTGTGGTATAGGGCTGCGGGAAATGAGGAGGGGGTGGAGGAGGGGGAGGGTGCCATGGTGGCTATCTGGAAAGTGAAGGAGGATGGGAAGCATAAGGATTGTGCATGTGGATGGAAATGGTTAAGAATTGGTTTCTAATTTAACAGCAGTGAAATCAGAGGTTATCATTTTAACCTACTTCTCATTCCTGCACTGCCTGATGGGAAAGCAGCTGATCATCCTCCTTCTGTATGATAGGATGTGTTTCCCAAAGCATCTCACTGATTTTTTTCCCCTCACATATTCCTTTATCTTCCTCCCTTGTTCCCATTACTGATGTTGGACTGTCACCTCTTACCTTTCTTTCTCCTCTATTCTGTTTTCCATACACATCATTCACTGCCACATCCACATATCTTCACAATCTCCTGAATCGTTGTCTTTTCCTCAGACTGTGATGCCAATATCCGCCCCTTCCAAGCTACTTATGCTCCCCCCTCTTAAGTTAATCTGATATGGGTTTAAATGCCTCTCACACTGGCAGTGATGTCATGCCATTTACAAGCAAGTGTGTGTGTGCGCGTGTCTGTGTGCGTGTGTGTGTGTGCGTGTCTGTGTGTCTGTGTGTGTGTGTGTGTGTGTGTGTGTGTGGGTACCAAAGCCACGGTTGAGTCCAAGGACCTTCATTTTCTTCTGGTTGCTCCTAGTCCAGCACAATACTAGGAAAATGTGATATTGTGATATTTTTGTGTCCTGTGATATATTGCAATACACCTGAATATAGGACAAGTTTTTTTGTTGAAAATAATGTGACAAAGTGGGATCGTCTATTATCAGGGTTTAACCAAGCGGCAACCTCCAGTCTGAAAATATAAGACAATGTGGAAGTGCTTAAAACTGCTGTTTTGTCAACTGACCACTTGAGGCTGGCTTTAGAAGTACCAAAGGTCACATACACACCAAGCCAAAAGAAGACATTTCCAGAGCACCAATAACCATATTTACAGCCTGGTACAAAAACTGCATTCTGCCTGAATTGCTCATTTTGATGATGGCAAACACTGTACTCGGGGTGAATTTTTTTCTAACTCAGCAGTTTGCAGATATAGAGATTGCGAGCTCACCCAATCAGGAGCACAGATCAGATCATGTGACCGACAAACATCCAAAGGCTGTGAGTTTGGGCCGTCGTCACTCATCCTATTTCAAATATGGCTGCATCAGCTGTTTTGCTTCAGAACTCAGCTTCAGAAACAGACTGGTGATGTCGTGGAGACTATGTCCATCTATTATACAGTCTATGGGTTTAAACATTGACATAGACACTTGCTGATAGTTGTTTGGGGTCGCTACATGACCACAAGTAACATGAGAAAAATGAACAGTGCAAAGGGGGTCCAGAGAAAAGTGGATCATAAGTTGAGCAAGTCAGCAGACAACTGAGGCAGAGTTATGATGCCAACTTTGAGATAACGGTGATCAATGCAGCAGAGACGGCAAACAACCATCAGACAGACAAAAACAGTTAGAGAGTAAAAAGTAGAGGTGGGCGGATCAATCCAAAATATCAATACATCAATATTGATCAATACTTATGTGCTGAGATGCTTTTGAGCACTCTGCTAAATATGTTATATTTTGCTCAACAAATTCATTCAACCAACACCCAGTGCAAGTAGTTTTGCACTGCTGCTCTTCATTGTCAGTAAATTGCTGATTTTCTGAATATTTTTATGTCTGTAATGGCGAATCTACCAGTATGTGCACGCTGTTTAATCAAAATGATATCTTAAATGCTAATAAAAATAAATTGTTGTTATTCATGAATATTCAAATGTACTGTTTTACACCAAAGCAGGGAAACATCTAAATACATTATTATTTTCTGATTGGAAAAAATAGTGTTTTACTTTCATTTATGAACAGAAACAGCAGTTTTATTGGTTGTTTGTTATTTTGATTAATTTTGACAAACTGCTTTTCTGTGTAAAAAGTATCAATATTGGTATTGATATTGGTGATACTGGCCCTGTATTTACTTGGTATGGGATCGATACTAAATTTTGCAGTACCACACTCCAAAGTTCAAAGATAGCACATCAAAAAAGATTGTTCTGTTTCTTATTCCCATCAAATTGCTTAACAAATTGATTTCACTGTTACAGTTAACAAATTTCTAGTATTTAAATCAAGGGGTTCATTGAGATGTTCCATTTGAATTATAGACCTTAGAGATTGTATTTAAAAAAAAACGAAAGCAGTCTCTAAATATTATTCAATTATTTTCTCAGAATTTCCGTGAAACAGTTTCTTAAACAAGGTAAATTTGGTTATCTGAGTTTTTTTTCTTCTCAAGTTTGGTCTTGAAGAGAGGGGGTTATTCTCAAAATCCGGGTTATTTTTTGATTCAGGTCAATACCATATAATGTGATATCTTTTAAAGTTTACTGCTTCACTTTGTTCATCTGAATTCTCTCTGACTCTTCCTGTAGTTATGATGACAGACTCTCAGACAAAGCTGAACACACAGATCTGGAAACCGCAGCCTTTAACCCTGAAAGTGTTGAATAAAGCACCTTATGTGATATTAACTATAGGCTAACTGTCAGATTGTCCAGATTCCTGCTATGCTCCACACACATTCACCGCTTCTCTCTCAGTTGCTCGATCACCCATGCCGCCCGACCACGGTAACATCAGGTGAGATGACAGAGCACAGAAGAAGTGCTTGAACAATGCGAGTTGTTGGACGCTCATTTCAATCTATTAGTAACGTGATTGGGCGTAGACAGGCTACAAAAACTTAAATAAAGGGCTCAAATATATTGCTGTATATTATAAACCTTGTGATATGAATGTTGTGCATGTAAATATTGTGATGATACTATATACAATGTGTTTTCAGTTAAAACTTAGCACAGTAACAATAAAAAGGTGAACAAGAGCATGACATAATAACATCTAGTTTCATATGAAGAGCTGCAATAGCTGAGTGAATCAACCATGTCCCCCGCTCCATTTCCCATCAGTCTGTCTGTAATATATTGATCATAGCATTGATTCACAGACCACCACAGCACCACCCAGCACAGACTATGAAGGCCTATGTGAGACCTGAAAATGGAGTGACTTATTGAGTTATAATGTTCAGGCCTGCAGTCCTGCAGAAGCGGCGTATCTGATACCCTGGAATGACTTCATGCAATGGGACACTGACTAATCAATCCTCCAGAGAGGTGTCTGTTAGACATCCACTTAGTTTCTGTCCTCTATCATCTTGAACGCTCCATCCCTCAATTTAATATCACTGCGCTCCTCTGTTTGCCTGAATCCCTCAAACCAAAAAAGTAAACAGCTGACCTCTCTCTCTCAGCTCAGGCAGAAAACATGATAGCTGGCCGGCCAGTGGAGCATGAAATGTCAGGTGGCAGTAAAATACTGAAAAATCCTTCACATACTCAAATGGGATAGGTCAGAAGTGGAAAACGGCTGTTTTGTTTTACACTGCTAATGCTAATTTCATGTTTCCTTTGTCTGACGTTAATGCGTCTGATTATCACAGTTGAAGACATTAATATTCAACAACATCCTAGATACATTTGGTGTCAAATTTTAATTGTGAACTGAAACTTGAATGTGCCATTAAAAATTCAGAAATGTGTTGGCTAACTAGCTAACGATGAAGTCAAATCAGTGTGTGCCATCAAAACAAGAAACAACTTAGGAAAATAAACTCATTATGGTAATGAAATGCTCAATGAAACTTGAAAAACATTACTTCTGTGTAAGGAATAATTCAACTGTATTTCAACATTTATGCCAGAAAAGTCTATCTAGCTTAGTTTAGCACCCAAAACTTGTCAGCATGTTTACCTAGCTGACTTATTTTGGTCATTAATGTCAATTGTAACTTGTTAGCAGTCCGCATTTTGTTATTTTTTGTGAAATTATACTCAGAATCTACTTTGTGTATACTGTACAATAGATTTGAACTGACAGAGTTGAAAAGCTAACCGTGTTAGCAAGCTAGTGTAGGTTTTGGTTTGTTGGTGCTTAGCTAGCCTTCCTAGATACTGGGCGCCAATATTCAGAGACAGATAACATCAACATAAGAGGTCATCCGTACGGTTACATTTTCAAGAATTCTTAAAAGGGTGAATTTACATGTAAACGTGAAAATTGAAGCTAACGTTGCTTCTTAGTGGAAACACTAAGTCAGAATATCAATGAATGTTTCAACAAACTTAGAATCAAAACCAGGGCACAGTGAAGCATTTAAGAGTATGCTGCTTTTGAGTGGATGTGTGTAGAAACTAAATGTGAACATCATTTGATTAGAACTTAATTTGCTGATGTAGACTAGGTGATATGGTTGAAGTATCCATTTACCAAGGGCTAGAGTTGAGATTGCTCCCTTGGACACTGTAAACAATACAGCCTGATTGTTTTAAGGAACTGTTTGGCACAAGCCCTGAACAGGTGGAAAAAATTAAATATGTTGCATTTTGTTTAAGAAGAGAGCAGGGTTACTTATTGCTCCTCCTTCTTTTTTTTTGACATACTCTTTAAGGAGGACCATTTTTGAATCTTGATTTTTTTTTTTTCATTTTGACAGGAGAAGCTGTTATAAACCACAAGATGACACCATTAAATTAAGTGTTCCCTGCTCCTGCACCTGAATTTCCACTTGGCTGTTTGTATTGGAGTAAAATGGATGACATTTGGGCCCAATGTTTGTGCCAATATATGTGTGTGAAGCTCAATGCCAGATTACAGGTGCTCTCAGCCGCTATGACCCAATAACCACAGACACTGACAGGTGTGAATGTGGAAAGAGCAGCTTTGACATAATGTCTCAAACTGCTGTAACTGTCCTTGTTTATAATCTCACCTTTGACAGCTCTGTCCTCTGTTTCTTTCCCCATCTCTCTCTGTGCAGCTTTGTTGCTGTCAAGTAGAACAGGCTGTAAATAATCCTTTACTACTCCGCAATTTGTTGAGTGGCTTCCATATGGAAATTATGGAGCTATGAAAGGTTGATTTTTTTAATGCTGAGAACTTTCTGTGTAGTAAAATATTAATCAGCTGGATGCATTCTGTATGGCTGCTTTCATGTATGCTTTGGTACATTTACAGGAATAAACTCTCAAAGTAGCTTTCTTGAACCAGGCGTACTGTAGGAAGCAGGTTCAGTGGAGGGAAGGGAACAGTCACAGGAGATGTGTGACCTATATTCAGCAGCAATGCAATGCATTTGTTCTGCTCAGGAGCTGCATCAGCTCTGATTCTCTCTCTCCTCGCGGCCACTCGCTTGGTGCGTCTCCATCTCAGTAAAGCGACCGCTTTCTGTGTTTCTCTGCCTGTCTCTCCTCCTCCGTCTGGCCTTCCTCCAGCTCTTTCTTTCCTCTCCTTGTCCCTATCCTCTGTCTCACTCTCCTCCTTGTTCCGCATGCGTAGGCGTGAGTTAACCCACATTAGAGCTGTTCTACATTGTTTAAAGAAAACAAAATTTCCCAGAATCCCCTTCTCTTAAAAGGTCTGGTTTAAATTCAGTATGGCAGAATATTCATGTCTAAGTAAAGTGCTACAACTAGCATTATATAAACAAATTTGATGATTCATCTTTTTTCATCCTCTTTACCAAATTTGAGTGGTTTCAAGTGACAACAATACGGGATAAAAAAACTGGACTGTGAGCCGTTTGACACAACTGCTGTTGAGAGTATTGTCTATTAATGTGCTCCATACTCTCTGTCTTTAAATGTTTATAGAATTGAAATAACACAGGAAAAAAATCTTCCCAAAAAAGGTATCATCATGCCTTATTTTGACCAAGCTACAATCTAAATATATGCAAATTTACAGTTTACTAAGTTGTCAGAGTTGGTTTGGAAAATAAAAGCAATGAAAGGACAAAAAAAAATGTGCTAGTGTATTTTTGGTTTGTAAAGTATATATGGTTTTTTGAGTGTTATCAAAGTAGCACCAGATAAATTTCCATCGAGCAAATAATAAACTACTGGAGCTCATGTCTTTCAATTCTAATCATAATATTATATGTTTTCTAGGATTTATTATATGAGACTTTTCTAAGTAAAGAAAGCACTGATGAAACCCTCTTGATGTTGTCCTGCAGTGTTCAAATGCTTTTTCAATTATAACCTTGTTAATGTTCTGTAGAAAGTGAAGTTAGGGATTTTAAAAATTGAAAAAATATATACTGCTCAAAAAAATAAAGGGAGCACTCAAACAACACATCTTAGATCTCAATTAATGAAATATTACAATTGAAAATCTTTTTTTCAAAATATAATATCGTGTGCTTAGAACAAAAAGAAATAAATGATCAGTGTAAATCAAATTTATTGGACAGGTTGATTTCACACAAGTATGATGTACTTGGAGTTGCATTATGTTGTTTCCCTTTATTTTTTAAGCAGAGTATTTAACTCATAACTGAAGACAAACAGAAGAAAAATCTGGAAAAGGAGCCATAAAATAAACACAAAACCCTACAGGACACCATATCCCACAATCCTCTCTGCACAGACATCACTTCCCAGCATCCACAGATGCTTAAAGGGAAGGAGAGGCTGTTTCCATGGTGCCCAGCTTCCACACTGTTGCCGTGGAATCTTGTTGCCAGGGTTGCAGATGGGGGTGGGGCTGTGTGACTGTAGTTTAATCCAAGATGAGAGAGAATGTGGTAATTAGCAGACTGCTCGAATTGGCCTCTCAAAGAGGGTCTGCTCTCACTCTCTCTCTCTCCACACACACACACACACACACATACACACATTATAACATCAACAGCTGTTATTCTCTGCTGCCTTCATCTGGGTTGTGATCAGCTTTATTTTGCTTTAATGGTCTGTTGGTTTGTTTTAGAATTATAAAGTTAAAAGGTTAATTTTCTCAAGCTTCACATGTTTCATAATTATATTACAGCAGACAGAAAAGTAACATCATTCACTGTGTTTCCCTCTGCTCTGTCACTAAGTAAGAAGAATGAAGCATTTCATTTGTGATTCTCTCTCTGCCCCCAGATGTTCTTTTAATATCTGAAGCATTTAGTGTCAGCTGTAATCTCCTGGACAGATGTGACTCAAACAGGACAGGTGACACCTGACCGCCTGCCCGCACACATGTTGTTGTCCCTCTTCCAGCCGCTTTAATCTGCTGAAAGCCTTGCTGTCCTGATTGTGTTATCACCTTTAATGGAATATTACTGACACAGTTTAGGTCAGTGACACAGGGGCGGGCTGTGCTACAGGAGACGAATGACAGAGATTTGACACAGTAATGTAAAAAAAAAAAAAGAAACGAAAACCAAACAACAGATGCTGTAAGTCCCATAACAGAGATGCCTTTTTTTAAAAAACATGATGGTCTCTGTGATGAATGGGGGTTTCAACCTGAGATGTTCAGACCCACTTATATCTGGATGCTATTTCCAGTGTTTAAAAGTGAAGCCAATGTTAATGAGCAAAATAAGTCACGTTTTGATTGTTTTTAGACAAAAAGTTACCCATAAATAGCCATAGAATGTGATTGACTAGACTTAGTGGTGTCGGTACTGTAGGTGTGTTTTCAGGGGACTAAACCTTTAGCTCTGCCTCTTTCATGTTTCTAGAAATGTCAGATTGGACTGAGAGTTACCAATGTCAGATCTTTGTGTTTGAGCTTATCACTTTTCTACAGAAACCAATAGGTGTTATCACTGGGGCTTTGAAGTGACTCTTGTGCACTGTGATATTGTCTGGCTTCACCCACTGAAGGAATCTGAACATCATAACAAGCTTAAAGGTAGGGTCTGCAGGATTTTCCAAAGAAGACAATAAAAAAGTCAACTTTTAGAGAAATAGTCCTGCTCAATCGTCATCTACAGGCCTCTATACATGTGTGTCAGTGTCTGTCTGCCTCAACCCCCTTCTCTGTCTGTTTGATGATGTTTTGGTTGACTCTGGACATTTCTGGGCGGGAGCAGGCGTGGTGACCCCAGCCAATCATAATGTGCCCAGTGCGTGAGTGACTTTGCGTGTTGATGATAGCAAGCGGTAGAAGCTATCCCAAGTGGCTACGATAGCCACCGGAACATGGAGAAAGAGTGATATTGACATTTGCAGAATACATCATTTACCTGCAGGAGGTTAGTTGTACGGCTCTTGACCCTCTTGGAAACACGATGCTGCAGCTTGCTTGGCTTGTGAGTGCGTTCATGTGGCTACGGTTGGGGGCAGTGGGCATGCGTTGCTGTTGGCAATGAGTCACAGAGGAGGAGTCCTGTTTGGATGTTGTGTTTACAAACAGTAACAAAAATTCCTGCAGACCCTACCTTTATTACCCCCAAGGCAAACCAAACTCATGCTGGCAGTAGCTCTGCTTGGTTCAGACCAAAAGGGAATGAGTAAACAAGAAAACAATAACTTAAAAAAGAGTTGGAGATAAGACTAAAAGTCAATACTTTAGAAGCTTGTTGTATTTTACCTTAATGATGCACTTACTGAAGCTATGACCATATCTGTGAATCAATGGCCTGTCTGCATAGCCCTTTTTCATGCACCTTTATCAAATGTAACTACACATTGACATCTAGTGGACTTCAAGCCCTGTGATTAGTCTGCTGAGCATATGATTTATAGCAACATGTGCTTTAATGTAACACAATACACCCAGAATTGCATAGAAAAAGCAAGCAGAAAAGACCGGAAACAGCTGATTGGACAGCGCTGCCTCCATGTGCTAGAGCTGCAGACACATTGATGCAGAAGTATGTAGTGCTCTCACGCTTACTTCTATGAGGCCTTCACATTAAATGTCTAATCCCTCTTATCCACACCTGCTTCATGTCACTTCAGTTAAATCCTGGTAAAGCTTGATGAAGAAAATCTTAAGAATGAGTTAAATGTCAGGGAGAATTAGCCCAAGATGTTAGAAGAATCAAATGTTTTGGATCTGTATTTAGTGCTTAATGCAGACAAAATGTATTTTCACATCAGCATGAGAAGAACACTTGACAAGAATAACTTCACTTAATTTCCTCTTGAGGGTTTTTCGAGTGAACACGGCTGCACTTGAAAATGCCAAAGAACATAAATCACAGCTCTGCACTCCATACTGACATGAACCATATTATCCAAAGGACCCTCCTCTTCTCACATGATTATCTCTGATAAGCACTCAACACCACACCCACCTCCCTTTTCCTTTCCCTTTTCCTTCAGACATCCAGGCTGAGGCTGTTGCGGATGAGCTTCATTGAGGTGATGGGAGGAGGATCTTGAATTTCCTTTAACATGTTTTAAAAGATGATGGGTTACAGGAAATAAAGACTTATTAATTCCTGGATGTAGTTAGTTAGTCTTGGGTCATTTGTTTGGATGTATCATGGTCTGTTTTATCATTGATTTTGGACTAACAGTAGTTAATGAGCTTGCTAAAGCAGCTAGACAGACACACACAGTCACAGTCATCACCACATGCCCCCCTGACCTTTATCCTCTGGAGAGACCCCACTGTGTCCTCCCACCTCCATGCTGATCTTTGGTTTTCCTCCATTAGCTGCAGACTGGTCAGCTGTTTTCCTCATCATTTATTCATATGTGTCTTCCTTAGCTTGTCCACTTTTAACCTTTGGTCCCATTTTCTAGGTTTATTATATTCCTTTGATCATCAGCACCATTATCTTTTCTCTTCTGCTGTTTCTTACTTGTCCGTCCTCTGATATCACATCAGCTGAGTTGTCAGATAAAGTGACCATAAGTCAAAAACCCAGCCTCTTGGAGCTGCTGCAAAAATACCTAAAAATACTCAAAGATGGAAAAGTAGCTGCATAACTCATACATTTATTTAAATACTCATTTTCTGTTATAAGTGAATATTTTCCATGATGTAAACATCAATAACACTGGGGAACTATTTGAAAAAGAAATTCTGTTGAGTTAGATTTTTTTCCTTATGAAAACTAAAACTGGCATGCCGATTCTAAAAATTGCAATCAGTTTTTGTCATGTCACATTTTTCTCCACAGCTTGCCCTCCAGATAAGCAAATTTCAACTGCAAAACTCTAACTCAATTTTTTTTCCCAGTTATTCCCCAGTATTTTTTAAGAAAACAGGAACCTTAAAGTTCAAAAACTCAACGTGATAGAGAAAAATTGAGATCGGTTTTGGATACTGAACCCAAAAATTAGTAAAAAACAGCTGTTACACCCAACTCAGGAGAAATTGTGTTCTCCAGTGTAATGTTTGCCCATTAGAGCTCATTAAAAATATGAAAATAAAAAAAATTGCTCGGTTGAAATTTCTTTTTTTTGTACAGTTAGAATAAAAAATTTGAGATAGAAAGGCGAAATTTCAACCTTGTTCTCATAATCTTGAGAACTGATCTCAAAATCCTGACCTTTTTTTCAGAATTTGACTTTAATATCTTAAAATTTTCCCTGTATTATGTAAAAATATTGACTTTTGAGCAAATAATTTGACTATTTAGCTCATATTTTTTAGTTTCATCTCAAATTTTTGACTTTTTATCTCACATTTTAACTTAAAATAGGCCAAAAAAGAAAAAAATCTTCACTGGTCATGACCATGAAAAACAAGAGGGTGAGTACTGTAAATCTGCAGTCTGTAAAAGTTCATTTCCACTTCAACATTTTATGTCTGAGAGCGCAGCACAGTCAGAGTATGTTTTCCTGCTCAACATCTTGACAGGTTGGTGCATCAGAATAATGGATTTTATAAAAATCCCCTCAGACATAATTTTACCACCAAAAAGGAGAAATTGTATGATCACCCTAATTTATGAGTGTTTGTCTTTTTCTATCCATCATTCATAGTTGTCCTCTGCTTTCACTGCCCTTTCTTCCTTGTCTCCTTCTCTTCATTTTTATTCTACATTAATTTCTTCCTGCCTTTATTGCTCATGTTTCTTTACGAACAGCCCTTTCTGTCAGTCTGTCAGTCTGTCCACCATGTAGGGTTTGACTGAGTGTGACGCCAGTGGATGGAGTGTTTTAAGTCACTGTTAAATTTGAATTTTGAATTTGAAGCTGTGGTCATTGTTTGTTTGGGCGTGAATGTCTCTCAGGGAGAAAGAGGGTCTGACATCAGAGACTGTCTTTAGGGCAATGCCTCAATCAAATGGCAAAGCCGTCCATGTGTTCACCCGAGCAGAAACAAGGCCTTTATCAGACACACACACACGCTCACAGCTGCTCAGGCGTCTGGGCCGTATGCTCTGGGGATGCTCTCTTTGTACGCTCAGTGATGACAGATTATTTGATGGTCAGGGTTTTCTTAATGATTCTTCAGTTTGTCAACACTGCTTACCTCCTCTCTGCAGAAAGTCCTGGACACACAGAGGAACATGATGGAGTTCACTGAGACCTGATTTGTCTCAGTGGTACAGAAAGATTCATTGATTGTTCAAAATAACAGTTTTTTCATCCTTAATGACAGCATATCAAATCTAAAATATCTGCTAGCTGGTCTTAAATATATATTCTTTTATGATATATTGAAAAATGCAGTTTGGTATTGCATAGGACATAAAAAGTTAGTCGTATAACAAATCAATCAATAAATCAGACAATCTAGACTCTAATTCTTGACATTGACGTTAGGAACTCTTCAGATCAGTCTCTCAACTCCACATCACATCTTCTGGACATTACCTCACTCTGAAGGTGCCTTTGACTTTATTGCTTTTCAAAAGTCATGCCTTTGTCTGAAGGTGATGCAGATTCAGAGAAGATCTGTCCTCGTTGGGGACTATAAAGGACGTCCTCGCAAGCAAGAACAGAGATTTAACAGGCAGTGTAGTCATGATCCCTGTCAGAAAAAAAAATCAAGAAAATAAAAAAGAAACTGTTTTGCTGTTTGTTTAATTGAAAATGAAGCTGTTGAGAAATGTTGTGAAGTAGATAAGCTCAGTACCCAGTATCTCAAACTTCTTTTAAAGGGGGGTATCGTGTTTTCCCATGTTTTAAGCAAGGTTTTGAACCAGTTTGTGGAACAAAATCGAAACTAGGAACTTTTGAGTATTCAATGTTCCAGAGCAGGGACAGAACATTGAAACAATGGAAATCGGGTCAGTCCTGGTGTTTTTTCTTGTTCCTGAAATGTCTGCTATGCTGACCATGTAGCTGAAACACATTCACTTGCCCAGACATGACTGCGTCGGTCACTGGGCGTAATATGGAGAATTCAGTCACAACAGCACAAGAAGTGAACCTGCGTAATTGGTGTGCATTCTTCATATAATTTATATAGGTCCTCACTATGTAAATAACATAGGCACAGATGCATAAAATTATAAGGACTAAGTGATGCAGCGGGAATAGCAGTGTGCTTTTACTAGTTATGAAGCAATTTCTCATTTATCCTGCTAATAAATATTATGAAACTACTGGTCGAAAACTGGACATGGTGCAACAAAGTGTAAATAAGAGGTAGAGGAAATTTCAGACACACTGGTTAGACAGCTGGAGTTTGCTGGGATACAATGCAGGTAATGATTTTGTCTTTTGCTAAATCTTATAATGTGACATATTCAAACAAGTAAGGTACGTACAGAAAGGATAAAGCAGTTTGTTTGTAGGAATGAATATGTTCTCTCTTCTAGTCTGTAAATAAATCAGAAGATCTGCCCTCAGGGTCAGAGGTGAATTGACCTTACTGTCAACCCCTGATAATGCACAGGTCCAGTGAAATATAGTGTTTGTTGTCAGAAATCGTCCATTAGAAAGTGTTAATGTTACACCTGCAAACTTAAAGTCTGACATGACTGACATGAACCGATATTAACCAGTTCAGGAATGAAATCTTTTGGTTCCAACCGGTTCAAAAATCTAAATTATTGGGTGGAAGTGAAAACCGAACATCTTAAAATATTATTTCTGTTTGGAATGAACCAATTGGGAAAAATACCTGGTTCAAAGTCCTGGTATAAAGTATAAAATGTGCAGATTTTCAAACCCCAGCATATTTATCCGTGTGAGAAATTCTTGAGTCTGTCTGTAAAATGATCAAAGTAGTCGGTTCTAAAAAAGCATGCAATCTTCCTGAAACCTGCTGAAATAATGAAGTCATTACATAGGGCTCACCTAGTTGGTCCATTGAATGTTGTAAGAGTGGGCCTCAATCACCAAGGTCTGCCCCCAACAAGCCTGGCCAATCACAGGGGAAGGGGTTCATGGAGCAGGGAGCCTTAAAGAGACAGAACTATTTTAAATAGAGTCTGAAATAAGGGTTTTCACCAACTTAAAGAAAAAATATACAATTTTTAAAACTGTAAATCATGTAAAGCTACTTTAGGGGCAACAAAGGGTTCGTATAAAGCCTTAAATAAGCACAGAACTTCCTCTTTAAACACCAGTTTGATGACACATTTCTTGCCTCTCATCATTTTCAGAACAGTCGATGCATAATTTTAGAATAGCTGCTGGGTGAACAAGATGAGAATAGATTTAGGTCAAAGGATAAAGAGTAAAGAGTCCCATAGTGTATAGACTCATTTGAAATGATACTCCTTTAACAGACATACCAGGTGTTTCTTTCTTGATGTGCATGTGTTAAAAAAAATCAGGTAGCATTCCTGGTGAGGTTTGTTTTGCTGCTCAGAGACCGTGACGTGATATACGAGGTCAGAGGTTGTGCTTAAAGCTAAAGTGATGATCGAGGGAGGTTCAGGTTTAACGGAGCTTGACAAAATGGTGATGGACAGACCTGCAGGCTGAGGGTTTGAATTTCACCGATAACACCGACAAAAGGAGAGAACCTGGGTTTTAAACATGCATGCATCTTTCAGCTCTGGAGTTTGTTGTTATGCATGGCCATTCCTGTCTGTCTGGGCCGGTAATAGACTGGGGGGAGGGGTGGGGAACACAAAGAGGAGGAGAATGAGGGTGTTGGTAGGTGTAGGTTGTAATGCAGACAGGTCATTTATAACTCTCCATCTCCCCTTCGCTGCTTTTGCCCCAGAGATTGCACATTGCTCAGGCAGAGTACATCGATCTGGGACTGGAGGCTGGTTTTCTTAAAGAGGAGACAGAAAATGAAAGAGACAGAATCCTGCCTCATGTGGAGAATAAGAAGAAACTGTGATAATATGCTTCAGGGCCAGACCCAAAGGTCCGGTGTTTGAGGTTTAAGTGAGGTCAAAGGTCATCAGTGAAAACAGGATGAAGTGAAGCACTGTTGAGCTGTGGGATGAGCCTTAGGCCACGCTGTGGTCATCAGGTCAAATCACAGCAACAGCCATTAATACAATAGCTCTGTGTGCAGGAATATGACAGGGAGAGGAGGCAGGCTGACTGACTATAGAGAGAGAGAGGGGGAGAGATAGAGGGGGGGATCTAGAGGGGGACTAAATATAGAGAGTTGCTGAGGAGAGAGTGTGGGTGAGGTTCTTGAATATTTCAGTTCTCAGAGTGATTCTAGATGTATGAGGCTTGATCATGCAAAGGTTGGAGCACGGAAATGCAACTTGGAGCGACTTTAATGAATTCCTGGTAACATGACTAATCAAAATATTCAAAACCAAACTCTAGAAGAGAAAATGTGAAGTGGTTTAAGGTAGGGGGTGAACGGTTTGCAAGAATAATCAAATATGGATCATTTTCTCCTACCTTGCATTGCGATTTGTTTTGCAATTATTTTAACCCTAAACCAAATGGTTTAGCACATTTTGAATCACGATATTTCAATAAGGGGAGTCCGTAACTTAAGTCAAACTGATTAAACCAGCTCTACCACTTGGTAGAAGTATGCAATGTATCTTGTGCCTCAAAAACGTCTTTTTCTTTTGTTACACTACAACAGTCAAGTTGTTGAGATGACATAGTGAAGGCATACAAATGTGCCTTTGTTTCGCACTTTGTTCTTTCAGTTTTTCATACAAAATGTATGTTTTGCATTCAATCACAAGTAAAACTGATCGTGAGAATCATTAGTTGTTGCACTTTAGTCAAAATGAAAAATTTACAAATGCAGTTTTTCCTTCTTTCATGCAACATTTTCCTTGGTTGAAATAACATTGCTTAATATTTTGTGGCACTTACAGAAATCAAAACTGTTTCATGCTTTGGATATGTATGAGAAATTAATTTCTTTTTAAATAAGCATTTTATGTGACTTTTTCAGACAATTTGTGGTATTTGTATGAAATTTCATTCGATAACCAGTAAGTGACACTTAAGTCATTGGGTTTCTCGTCTTCTCCCATTTTTGCCAATTTTTGCTGCTTTTTGACTCTATTTGCCATCTTAAACTTATTTTTATTGCTACTTTTTGCACTTTTTGCCTCTTTTCTTGACTTAGATCTTTGCTCTTGCAAAAGTAGTTGTCAACAGTTTGTCTCTTTGGTTGAGCAGCATTGGTGTAGAGCAGTTATTCCCAACCTGTGAGTCATGGCCCTGTGGCGGGCTGCAAAGGTATTGCAAGTGGGCTGCCAATTCATTGCCAAATAAGTATGATTTTTTTGTGTTTTTGTGTGTGTGTGTGTGTGTTGGGGGGCTGTTACACTGCAAAATTGAAATCTAAGCAAGTCATTGTGTCTTATTTTTAGTCAAATTTGTCTTACTGTTCTTGATTTGAGCCACATTTACTAAACAAGGTCATAAAAATGTATTATTTCAAGTTTTGTAAAGACAAAAATGAGGCATCAATTGCTTGTAACAATTAAAAAAAATCTGCCAATGGGATAAGATAAAAGATTCTTGTTTTAAGACATCTTTCTAATTTCAAGAAACTTATCCCATTGGCAGATTTTTTTTACTTGTTACAAGCAATTTACACCTGATTTTTGTTTTAAAAAAACTTGAAATAAGACATTTTTATGACCTGGTCTGGTGAATGTGGCTCAAATTAAGAACAATAAGACAATTTTTACTACAAATAAGACAGAATGACTTGCTTAGGTTTCAGTTTTTGCAGTGTAAACACAGATAAAGAATCATGTTTTAAAGGTTACATTTACATTTAAACATTATGTTGTGTCTTGTTTTAGTTACATTTGAAATTATATTATAACTGTTCAAATATTAATATATGTATTAAAATAGTGCTTGGTGATAGCATCATATGACCTTTGTATTCATGGGGTTGGAGGAGGGCCATGAAAATTTTTGAAACTTAAAAGAGGGCCCTGAGTTGGAAAAGGTTGGGAACCATTAGTGTAGAGCATAGAACTGCAAGGATAAAAAAAAGTGTGTTTCTGTGTTTGTCTCTTTTTTTATCTGTTTGACGCTGATAACAAAGGTAATGTTTTGTGAATGCCAGAAGTGTTAAACTGTTCATCCCAAAGCATTCAGACACTCTCTGCCCTCAGGCTTACCTTGAGCTACTCAGAAGTGTGTATATATAACATACTGTGTATCTGTGTGTGTGGATGGTTTCTGCCTGGTTAGCTCTACAGCCTCAGGCACAACTGGTTTTCTATTATTATTAGTGTGTATGTTGATGTGTGTGTGCGCGTGTGAGTGTCAGATAGCTCCAGTCTGTAAGGAAGAGTTAAAGATGAGAGGAGGGGATGAAAGAGGTTGTCAGGCTGTGCTGGAGGCGAGGGGCCATCTGTCTCTGAAACAATTTAACAGTGTCGTTCATTTGGATGAAAACATCTGGTGTCACACTGAGTCTTTAGGCTTTGGATTTAAATAACTATGTCTGAGTGTTTTTTTCTTCCCTACAATAGAGCTGTCTAGAAATACCACTGCATCCTCCCCTTTTTCTTTTCCTTTGTCATCTTATCATTTTTTAAAATGTTTTTATTTTTTGTCTCCATCTTTTTCTTTGTTGTCTTCTCACTCATCAGCTTCATCCTTATTTTTTTAATCTAGCCTTTTTGATTGGTTTCTTCTTCACTCAGTTGTTTATTTTTCATCTTTGTTTTCATCTCCTCCCTGTTTTTTCTTCCTCCTATCTTGTTTTATGCTGCCCATTGATGACTCAAGAGGATTATGTTCTTTTTCACTGATGTTTACTTTGTGACTTGATAAACACTGTAGAACTAAAAATACAGACAAATAAATACAACTTTTCGAACTTAGTTTTGATGTATTTTTCTCATCAACAATAATACAATATGATTTTTCCCCCTTTTTTTCCAGCTGTAAAGTAATATTCAAGTAACAAACAAACCAAAAGATCCACTTCAAAGAATATACATATGAAGAATGATACACATGAAAAACAAGAACATAAATAAATAGATATTGTCTTTATAGAGAAATAAATTCTAGTACAATCTAGAAAGCCATGTGTCAAAATACAGAAGAAAGGTGCATCATCTGCAATCTTTGGACTTCTAATTACAATAAACAAATCTTTTCAGTGATAAACTTCTGACTGCTTCTTGACAGAGAAATATGCAGCCAACATGTAAACCAAAACAGGAGAAATCAGTGCAAACTACAAGACAATGAACTTAAACTTACAGAAATTATAAGAGCGCCACCAGGACAAGAAGTTAGACATTGTACTTGCACTATATGCATCATATTAAGTGTAAGGATGCAGAGTAAACATATCAAATAGTCTTTTTAACCATGAAAGCATAAGATCCATAGTGCAACTTGATGATACAAAAACAGTAAGCTTAAAAGTAATGTAAATAAATGAGTGCATTTACAATTTCCTTTTCCGTCTCTTCCTCAGTTCTACTGTGCCTTTTTAAGAGCTGGAGGCTAAAGGTCACTGACTGTGTGAAAGAGGACTTTGTCTGTGCATGAAGGTCTGGGAGGACACTTCCTCTGACCCTGACCCCCCACTCACACACAGATGTCAAGCTTTGTTGTTTCTCCTATTTGACCGTCCAGATGTTGATGTCTTCATGCGCACATTCATGCACAGTCATCATACTGTTCTTCTTTAGGAATGGTCATTCTATGAGGGCACTAACTACACTTTCATGTAATACTCAACACAACTCACTACCTAGAATTCAGTTTACCTGGTATCATCACACTGATTTGTTAAAATATATGGGGGGCAAAATATCATTCTGCACTTGAATGTTTTGGATAAAAATGGTCAAATAGCTCTAATATTAGAAAAGCAATTCTTTGAAGATAAATAGTGTCGTAACTCTGTTGAAGCATCTTCCAGTTAACTTCAAACGTGCCTTTCGAAGTAAGAGCATGAGAGGATTTGTCACTCAAATGTATGTTTCTGTTTTGTCTATGTGATGCAGGGGGCCCGAGTTTGGGTCAGAGAGAAGGAGCAGCTGGTTCCCGCCACAGTCAACTCATGTGGGGATGGAACTCTGGTCGTCACAACCGACTATGGAGAGGTGAGTGAATGTCACAGTTGTTGAGAGTCCACGACTGTTTTCCAAACCCCTAACTACATATGAGTAGTACCCTGCACTACATATGTACAAGTGTAACTGTTCTGTTGGCTCTGTTTTGTTGTATGCTTTACAGGTTTACAGTTTAAGATAGGAGAAAGTAGAAGTGCAACTGATGGAAAACCACATCTGTAGAATCCATATATGCCATATATGATTCAAAAAAGTGAAAAGGTGGTTTTGATGCTTTTATTGTTTTTGTAGCAATCAAAGGTTACCCTTGGCGTCACCTCTTTTGCGACAAGAAATGACAAGATTTAATGATGTTACTTTTGCGTCTCTTCACTTCTACTTTATGGACCTTCTAACATCAGTGTTGTGATATTACACACTGCAAAAACTGAAATCTAAACAAGTCATTATGTCTTATTTTGAGAAAAAATTGTCTCATGATTCTTAAGAGCTACATTTGAGTGACAAGTCCAGGAAAACGTCTTATTTGGAGTTATTTGAAGACAAAAATGAGGTCTTAATTACTGGTAACAAGTCAAACACATCCGCCAATGGGATAAGAAAAAAGTTTCTTATAATAAGACAAGAAACTTTTTCTTATCCCATTGTTTTTAAATAACTTGAAATCTTTCCTGGACTTATCAGTTGAGTGTAGCTCATATCAAGAAAAATGAAATCTGACTATTCCTGAAAGAATGATGCAAGGACAGCTGCTGTCAATCATCTCGAAAAAAAAAATACAATTATTATTATTAATTATTTTTTAACCTCAAGTAACTAATGAAAAATAACTTTTCAAGAAAAAAGAGGACTTGAACACAATGCAGCTCAATAATATCTCAATATCACCTCAGCAAACACATGTGAGAAACATGACTAAAAGATGTATTTATTTTCTAAAGTTGTACTACAGCCCCATTCAAATGAATTTAGGAAACAGAACTTTGGAACTATACTGCAGCCAGTCACCAGGGGGAGCAGTTTTTGTGGTGACCTCACTTTGAGCTGAGTGAGATAATGTCCATTTTTTTGACAGTCTACAGTTAAACCCTAGAACTGAAAAAAACTGAAGTCTCTATTAGCATGTGAAATTAGCTAGCATTCCATCTGCTCACTATGCTTGGGTTTTTAAAAATTAAACATTATAAACACTGTAAACTAAAATCATGGAGGGGAAACAAGCAGAAGCAGTGTGGGATTTTGCACTGTCAAAGCTGCTGTATTTGCGTTGCATGTGCCATCCTGTCTGTGAATTAGCGCCCAGATAAAGGTCAGAGTAAAGGTGAAACAGCTGTGCAGGTTCATCTTCTGCTGTGACAATCAATAAAAAAACCTGGTCATGATGCTCCACTTTCCTGCCCCACTTCCTATCTCTTCCTCCTCCTCCTCGCTCTCCTCATCCATATGCAAAATTCATCTCTGACACACATTCAGCCTCCAGAGGAGAGCTAGAATAGACAGAGAGCATTATGGGAGCACAAATGCTCATTTCAGGATGTCAGATGTTGGACGGTGTCGCCTGAAGCTGTGAGGAGCCAGGCGGGCGGCTGCTCAAACTCCAGCCGTTTAACACCAAAACCCTGCCAGAATAATGGAATTGAATGTTTAAATCCCATTATGTGTGTGATTGTGAGCGCGTTCTCAATCTGTATCAGTGGGACGTACACACATTGCTCTTTGGATTTATTTGACGGCTGATGTGTTTGGCACGCACCGCAAACACACATGCGCTCCAGTTGGCAGAGTTAACATGCAGCTAATAATAGACCTGGTCTTTCAGCCCGAATTCAAGGGTCTCTGTCCTTCCTTTATATCTCCAGAGAACATCCAATACTGTTTTTTTTCCCCTACAGGAGCACCATGAATCCACGCTTGTGGCGTTTCAGGAATCAAAGGGCCAAACGCGGCTCTAAAAGCTTCGTCTTTTCATGTTGCTGCTGTGCTAATCCTGTTCTGTAGGAACACACAGGCATTTCCCAAACTGGAGGGTTGGTGATAGGAGCAGGCATTCTCTTTGCTCTGGATTATAAACGTCCTTAACCTTCCCAACCCCCATTCAGCTCTCTCTTTGCCCTCTTTCCCTGCTAGCGGTTGGCGTTTAAATGTTAGCCCTGCAGGAGGTAGTGAATATTTGATAGAGAATCAGCAGGATGAGGGGTTTGGAACTGTAGGGACAGGATCTGACCCGTGCAAACTCTCAGGCTCCCATCGCTCCCTGCTGCTCGGCCACTTGGTCTCCTGATCTTCATCATAAATGATTCCAGTGTCCCAAGAGCTTTAGTAAAGCTGTTGATAGCCTTGAGAATAAGCAGCTGAAACAGGCAGTTCACATCCAGAGCAAGTGTTTGACTGCTTTTCTGTGTTAGGTTTGCTTCTTTTCTCCATTTTCACATTTGCTCCATGAGCGTGATTTCACTCTGGTTTAGTAAGCTCAAGTCCCTGACCCAGATCACTACATCACCGATTCTGGGTTACAAATGCTGTGGTTGCAAAACTACACGCCCGCACGTCAAATCAACACATCTCAGAACCACTGATGGTTCATGCAAAGCTCTGCATCATTCATAGTCATTTGTACTCGGCTGTTTCACCAAGGACTTCATGTGAAACAGGAAATATCACCTCTGCTATGAGGAGGTGAACATTTCATTCCAAAAAGTTGAGGTGTCTGATGTGGCTGATTTTAGCAGAGGCCACAATGTGATGATTAGATGACAGCATCATCATTTGTTATGACAGAACACAAATTTTGTTGTTCCAACACCAAAAACATTAAAAGTTATCTTGATTGAACAAGATGCAAACCCTCGAGTTTTGTCAGCCAGTCCATGTCATGGAGCTTGGATCACATTTTTGCTAAGTACAGCACAGTTTCATATCCACCGTGTTTCCTCCTCACTCATGGTGTAACTGTTAGGTTACAATTCAAAAAGGTATTCTGGGTATTACTCAAAAGCTGTAGCTTAGGTAAACAGCTGGGAGGGGCTAAGGTGATTGTCAAGTCAACATTCATCACTGATTTATTTGGACGTACACTTTCAATTTGGAGTATATTCTGTAGTTGAAAAAATGTCAACTTATAATTAAGTCTTATCACAACAACTTAAGCAATCTTTGGTCATATTTACATAGAATAACATGCTAGAGCCATAAGTGTGCAGAATTAGCATTTTACAGTGCATGGCTTTGACTTTGTCACTCAAGCTTGTCTCTTTTCAAAGGTCATCAAATTTAACTCCAGTGCAGCGAAACACAATCAGAATCATCATCATCTATGCTAACAGGCTAACTGTAGCACTACAAGGCTTCTTTGAAGAATGACCTTTGTAGTTGTTGTCTCATTGCCCTCTCCTGGTTAGCCATTGTTTTGCAATTGTCTGTATTTTTTCTAGATATGTCATTGAGCTGTTTTGCATAATCTCTCAAGGTTTTCAGTCCTGTGGTTGTAAAGCAGAAAAACAATGTACCAACTCAGCCCTGGGGAATGTTTTAACAGGAACTAAAACCTGTTAAAACTAAAACTAAAACTAAAACTAAAACCTTTAAAAAAAAATACCTTTGGATCATTCTACAGGTGAACAAGTTCATTTAAAACAGATGAGTGTCATCTTCTCTTATTATGTAATACAGTTCTGTACTGTTTTCAGCAATGCATTGTGGGCTGGTAAATTTGAAGTGAAAAACACAAAGACCCATAGCGGTATGATAATGTTTTAACTCACAGTAAAACACTGTATTTGTGGAGAGTTGGATGCAATGTGCAATGCAACTATGAGCGGGGAGGGCACACAGTGGACATGAGACACTGCTGTACATGTATTAATCACAGCGGGTGACTCATGCTGTCTACGCCCAATGGCTGTCTCCACTCTGTGGTGTTGACCGGCTGTGCCAGATGGGCTGTCTGTGCTTCTCAGTGTAAACCAGCAGTATTTCCTCACAAATTACAGTCATACTCAATAAACCAATGTGCTGCTTATACAATGTATTCAGAGGACTTTTCATTTAGAGTTCTACTTAAGAAGATACAATTATTCAATGATATCCTTGACATCTGGTCTTTGTCATCAACATCTTGCACCCTTTGAGAGTAAACTTTGGTCCAAGTTGACCAGCCTGTCTTTATTGCATTGACCCTCTGCTAATCCCTGGTTTGGTTGAATCAGTGGCAGAAAGTCGCCCACAGGCCCTCTGATTACAGCTGGAGATAAATCTGAAAACAGCTTATACCAGTATGAATATTGGCTGATTTCATGATCGTGACGAAGAAGAGGATTAAGTAATCCTTTCTTTGGTTATGCAGGATTTTACAGGTATTTTTCCACAGATGCCTGAGTCTACTTACAACAGAGCGTCTTTTCCTGTTCTCAAAACCAAACTACAAACATGCAGGGAATGCATCCTCTTACCTTGTGTTTGCTTGTTTTTTCAGTCACTTCCTAAATATAACCTCAAATGTTTGTGTACAAAGATAAAAAAGCAGAGGCCTAACAGGTACTCTAGCAGGATTTACAAACACTCATTCATAAATATTTCATCAATGATCCTGGATTTTACCTTTCCTTTTAAAACATGCACAGATTAGAGCATAGAGAGCACAGTGAGACTGGATCAGATTATATGTAACTTTGATGGATCTGCAGTAAAACTGGGTCAGCAAAGAAGAGGATATGGATAAAAATAGAATAGATAAGCTTTAGTTATTGCAGTTGTATTGAAGCCTATTTCTGCCAGTTAAAACAGAATAAAATCAAACATTGGCTTTGTGAAATTTGCCGATATTGAAAATTGACTCTTAAGTTTTGAGATAAAAAGTCAAGATTTTAAGTCTGAATTATGACAAAAAATGTCAAATTTGGAGATAGGTCAAAATCATTAGGGGAAAAAAAACTAAATTTTGAGCTGAGAAGTCAAAATTTTGAGATATTGAAGCCAAAACTTTGACAAAATACTTCAATAATGAAAAAATAAAATAAAATCAAAAAGTGGCTTTGTGAAGTTTTTTTGCCTACAGCAAAAATTAGCTCTTAAGTCTTGAGATATAAATTCAGAAATTTGAAGATAAAAAGACAAAATTGTGATGGAAAAAAAGTCAATATTTTGAGATGAAAAGTCAAAATTTGGAGATAATGCTGTCAAAATTTGACATAATAGTTCAACTTTGAAAACCAAGTTGAAGTGTTGACTCTTATCTCTGCAGTTTAAAATTTTATCTTCAAATTTCACCCTTATATGGGCAAAAAATACCTTCAACAAACTCAGATTTTCATTTTCACTTTTTAAGTGATGGAAATGGGTTTCCATTCATTTATCATATATGGTTGAGTCTTCCTTTATGGACTTTATGTACATTTGTAGGTTTGAAATGAATGCTTGAATGCAAAGCTGATAAATAACAATCAATTGATTCATTATCAATGACAACTGAATTTTTCTAATTCCAGCCGCCTGTTTGGAGGTGGATAAAACAGTCGAGTGATCATCAGGCTCTTTATACATGGTTTACGATGTCTCAGTGAACATATGTCCAGACAAACAGGAATGTATCACACATGGGTAAGCAGAGGATGGAGACGCAGACAGGAGGCCAAACAAACATACACCTGTATCCCTGCTCTGCACACAAACAGACATTCAAACAGACAAACAAACACACACTCACAAGTTACGTTAGCGATGAGCTGTCTGTTACGTGACCTGGATTTCAGTATCTTGTGTGAAAGCTGCAGTGAGAGCTCACGCGAGCACAGAACATGCTGCAGGCATATCTTCCTCCACACACACACACACACACACACACACACACACACATGAACAGACCCACACACATGACAAATGTGCCTAATGAAAAGTGCAGAAATGACTAGTTAAGTCTGGTTTGGCACAGAAACAGTTAGATGTTTAAGTGTGATCTTTTGACCCACATTCATTCCCTCTTTCACTGTTTCATACTTGTCCCCGCTGAGGACCCGTAGTTACTCATTTGTCCTGTATCTCATAATGAGATTATCTTTGCTTTACCAAACTGGCATGCATAAACACTGATATGCAAACACACACAATCATGCTCCCAGTGTCTGTTACTCTGCGTCTCTCTCTCTGCTCTGTCCCATATCTGAGCATATGAAGCAGAGATCTCCTTCAGGCTGGGATGAGTCTGAGCTGCCAAATCCTAAAGGATGATGACATATGAAAGGTGTTATTCGCTTCAGTGCTGGGGGCCAGAGGAGGTAGAAACAGAGTCAAAGCTTGTTGTTAACCTCCTCTGGTGGTGAAAGATACACCACAGAAAGTGCACTTTTCAAGGTGTGGGGGGATTGGATTCACTTTTTGTTGCTTGTGATACTTAAGGCAACAGGGAGGGGGTTGAATACAACCCCAATTTCAATGGGGTTGGGACGTTATGTAAAACATAAAATGTAAAAATAAAAACAGAATTCAATGATTTACATCACAAAAACAAGGATATTTTATTTTTAAACTGAAAAACTTTTTTTTGTGCAAATATTTGCTCATTTTGGAATTTGATACCTGCAACAGGTTTCAAGAAAGCTGGGACAGGGTCAGCAAAAGACTGGGAAAGGTGATGAATTCTCAAAGAAAAAAAAACCTTTGGATCATTCTACAGGTGAACAAGTTCATTTAAAACAGATGAGTGTCATCTTCTCTTATTATGTAATACAATTCTGTACTGTTGTCAGCAATGCATTGTGGGCTGGTAAATTTGAAGTGAAAAACACAAAGACCCATAGCGGTATGATTATGTTTTAACTCACAGTAAAACACTGTATTTGTGGAGAGTTGGATGCAATGTGCAATGCAACTATGAGCGGAGAGGGCACACAGTGGACATAAGACACTGCTGTACATGTATTAATCACACCGGGTGACTCGTGCTGTCTACGCCCAATGGCTGTCTCCACTCTGCGGTGTTGACCGGCTGTGCCAGATGGGCTGTCTGTGCTTCTCAGTGTAAACCAGCAGTATTTCCTCACAAATTACAGTCATACTCAATAATCCAATGTGCTGCTTATACAATGTATTCAGAGGACTTTTCATTTAGAGTTCTACTTAAGTAGATACAATTATTCAATGATATCCTTGACATCTGGTCTTTGTCATCAACATCTGGTCCAGGCTGAGGAGCATGGACAGCTATTCTGTGTTAGGGCAAAGTCAGCCTGTGTGACTCGTGTGAGACACCTATATGCAGCAGGGTCTCATGTCCACTGTGTGCCCTCCTCACTCATGGTCACATGTTAAAATGTGATGTGATAAACAGTAAATACTGTAAATTTCTGTTATAGAAAGAAAGTGTTTATTTTACAGTATTATAATGACAACCCTGCTGCCAGTTGATGACTGTTTTTTTCACACAAAAATTTGTTATTGTGCAGCCCTTTTTTATGGTAATTTGACTTTCTCTTAACATCTGGCTGTAGCTGCTCCTCTGACTTTTAATCTAAAGATCTTCAAGGTCAGATTATACAAAATACCCCTTCAGTTTCTCTTAATCCTAATCTGACCAGTAATATCTACCCAACTTGATCCAAAGCCAGGGCAGGTGCATACAGTACTCTGCGATACTGTAACGCAGAGAAAAAAGTGCTCTGCAGAATATATAGGTCACTGTGCCCTCAGTGCTTTCTCTCTCTCTCCTTCTCTTCACTCTATCTTTACCTCTCTCACCCCCTCTCCTCACTCTGGCTGCTGCTAGTAAGTGAAGTCAGACGAAGCGGCTCGTTTCCCCCGGCTCTCCTCCTGAATCATGCAAAGCAGCTTCAGACTTCAGAGAGCTTTACAGGAGGCCGCTGCTTCCAGTGCATGTATGTGTGGAAAAGTGTGTTCACATGAGAAAAACATGTTAAAAATGCAGCAATATTTCAGGAAGAGAGAAAAATTTGAATATGATGAAAGAGGAGAGTGCGAGTCCGAGACAGTAAATGTTGTCAACATATCTCATGAAAAGAAAGTGCATTATTTACTTATTTCTCTGTGACTCCAGGGCTGTCCAAGATTTTCATTTGATACCCCAGTGTTAGAAAGAAAAATTCTCCTGAAGATAAAGTACATTTAGATTTCTGTGCTCTACTTACTCAACTTTCACTCTTTTTCTTTCACTCTTTTTCTTTCACTATTTCTGGGTCTATCTTCCATCTCGTACTCCAATCATGGATTATTGAACATGAGGTTTCCCTTTTCAGACCGTCTGTGTAGTCAAACTAACTGTGCGTGTGCTGAAAATACTCAACAGTCTGTGTGTGTGTGTGTTTGAGTGTTAAAAATCTACCAGAGGGGAATGGAAGGAAGAAGAAGTAGGAGACTTTCTGAAAAAAAATTACTTCCACTTGAGCAACATTTTATTTTAGTCACTGACACACTTTCTCAGTTTAGAACATCCCCTCTCTTTGAATCATCTACACGGTGGTTGTCCCGGGCGGTTTTCCTCAAACATCTCAGCTTTGTCTGCTCTTTAAGCGTGCTAAATTTGCTTAAAGAATATTGTAAAATATTCCAGAGATAAGCCCAGACACTGATTTTTATTTTCATTACTCTTAACTCCTCACACTCCACCCAATTTTGGCCTGGTTACCCTGCTATGTTTTCAGGGCTTACAACTGTAGAACCAGAATTCATCAGCATTCAGACACCTCATTTGCAAGATTAAAGTCTCTAGTTTCAGAAAATCTCATGTTTTCATAAGTGGCCCAAGTCCACATCAGGATAAATGTAGCTGAAACACTTTTTTCCCTCTTCACCAATTTTTGAACATCACTAATTTCAAGATGCTTCATGTCAGACATAAAACATCCACCACATCACTTCTACACCTTGTCATCTACATCTGGGTGAAATTTGAGCGTTCTGGGTAAAAACTTGTAGGAGTTAGAGAGTTTTTTAATCTCAGGTGTCAAACACTAGCAGATGCGTCCTCATTTTCCACTGTTTAGTCTTTCAACTTTGTGCTAACAAAACCGGCTGTATCAGTGCTCAGTGTCCTCTTTGCAGTCAACTTTGTTCTCTCTGTGAAAAGGTTTTCAAAAAATCACAAAATCGTAGCTTCTGGTCACGGAAGGGCACATATATATAAATAATTACATGCGCCAAAAAAATAATCTTTTCAGCAGTTTATCTAGCCACGGCAGGCTTCGTGTGGCTTTTGGTTACTGTATGTGTGATTGCCAATATAGCCAATAAACAAGCCTATTAGGAAGGCTTTTCACTGCATCTACTAATGCTACTGGCCAGTCAAGCAGAGACTGGCATAAGAGGTTAATTGTGAGACTTAAAAGTTTTTTTTTTCATTACGACCCTGGAAAGAGAGATTTCTCTAAGGGATCTCTCTAAAACCTAAACTCAGATTCAGTTTACTCTTCATGACAAGTACAGTCAGGTTTTCTGTGTATGTGAGGGGAAACACCTGAGGAAGAAATAACTGGGAGAATTTATGAATATATTCTGGATTACAAACATGGAGTTTTTCGTTGACTGTGTTCTGAGAGAGATGACTGGAAGTAATATTCAACAACCAACCCCTCATTCCTTTTTGTTACCCAGCATCTCTCCTCTGTCAATATTGTGCTTAGTTGGTTTGCTTTCGGTGCATGTGTGTAAGAGATGGTGTGAAGCCTTATCTTCTGTGCACTGTAATTTTCCCCAGATCTCAAAGGTAGGCATGACTCTGTGATTGAAACGGCTTTCAGTAAGCCTTCAATTACAGGCAGGGGTCTCAGATTGAGCCATTTAGACATTGAGGGAGTGCATGAGCAGGCACCCAGGGATCCATACATGTGAAACGGACAGAAAAGAATAAGAGAGAGAGAGAGAGAGAGAGTGTGAGAAAATAAGAAGTAAGACAGAGAAGCAGAGCAGGGTGGTTAGAAGAGAGAGGGAAATTGAAGAGTGGGACGATGTGAAGAGAAACGACAGAGTGGGGGTAGGGATGAAAGGAAAGTGACTTACAAAGAGAAAGACAGATAAGAGAGACAGATGTGACTCAAAGGCATGCAGAAAATCAGAGAGTGAGAGAAAGATTTAATTGGGTGTGGAAATAAAGATATAGACTCTTATCAACCTACATAACTGTACACAAGCACTAACATGTATTACCGACTCATTGTAAAGTTGTAGGCTTATACGCTAAAAAAAATAAATCTGGGGAGAAGTCAATTTAACTTAATTGAATCCCTGAAATCAGCAACAAAAAAATCAAGTGACTGTCTTCACAGAAATATATCTAGTGAAAAATATTTGTTAAAAATAAAAGACAGTGTGACTTTTTTGGTATTTCTGGACCTGGAGACTGAACTTAACTTCTTACCATACCTTGTTACCATGAGTGAGGAAGGCGCACAGTGGACATTAGAGCCTGCTGTACATGGATGAAGAACACGAGTGGCACAAGCTGTCTATGCTGGCTGTTTATGCTGGTGTGGACTGGGTGCCTACGCATTTCCCTTCAACTATTTCCCTTCTTTTATTCATTCCCTTTTTTTTTTTTTACCATTTTCCTTTCCTTTCTTCTTCTCTTTTTTCTTTTCTTCAACTTCATTGACTTATTAGATTTAACAGGTTTTATCAGGAGGCAGGGATAAAGAGTTTTATTGTCTCTGTTTTGGATTTTGTTTTTATACATTTCCTCTCAGTAATTTCCGATCATAAGTGTGTGACTCTTTATTAACAGCTGTTCAAAGACTCATGAAGCTCTTTGGGGTTAAGTGGACAGGGTCATGGAGAGGCTGTTGAGCAGTTCGTTGGTGAACATGAGTTATGTTTTCTCTAATGGAGAACGAGAGGGTAATTGGGTCATTTCATCACAGCTGAGTGGGCGGGTAAAGGTTAGGGACTGAAGCCTCGTCATCGGTTAACGGCTCAAATGCACATGACTGAGAGGAGAAATACAAAAAAACACAACTCATAGCAGCTTTCTGTTTGTCATACACTACTGTTTGTCAAATTTTTGTGGGTAGTAAATATAATGCACACAAAATTGTCTAAATCATATGAAAATAATTAGGTCAGCAAGTTTACTGTAATATAATGGGTAAATTTGACCTTCTACACCTGTTTTTTTTAACAGTAAAAATTTCTACACAAATAAACTAAATAATATTTACCCAAAGAAATTGTTCTGCAAACCTCTACATAGAATAAATAAGAAGATACTATTATTTAATGGTATCCTACTGATCTAAGCTGTGGAGCATAGACAATCAGTCTATGTCAGGGCAATGACAGCTCATGTGACCTATGTGATATGCCCATTTTCACCAGGGTCTCATGTCCACTGCATGCCCTCCTCACTCATGATCACTTGGTACAATGTGATATTTTTCAATACGCTACAACCACGAGTAAATCCTACTCATTTGTAGTAGGTATTTAGTCATTAAATCCATTTCATAAGGTCAAGAAGACGTTACCCAAATTATTTGAGTATATTATTGTTAATACATTTAGGTAATGTTTATGAGAAAAATTTGGTTAAATTTACACAGTATAACTGAGTGCAAATTGTTATCTCAAATATTTTGAGTGGATTTTGTAGGTTGCTTTTTATAGTGTACACACAAGAATGACTGATGTGCGTTGTTGATCTGAATGCAACAGCTCTTTGCAATATTTGTGCAGTAAAAGAGATTTGAAGAACAAAACGCATGAATGCCTAAAGTGAGCCCATGTACTACTCTCAGCAGACTTTCATCACATCTGTTACAGCACATGCACTTACACTTACACACACACCACACACACATAAACACACACACACTCCTGCTCACACAGAGGGTAGAGGCTGGCTGTGAGTTGTTCTGACATATTAACAGCACAGTATTGTAAAGGTTGTGGTTTCTATTCTTAGAGTTGATTCTG
>RPOG01003846.1:0-54675 GCA_008086565.1 Thalassoma bifasciatum | reverse complement strand
ACTTGCTTTGTCCCAGGTTAGAGGGGGAGGGCCCGGACCTCGAGGTCAGGTTACCCCCTGCACCAGCAGCCAGTGAAAGGAGAAGTGTGTGAGCACGCTGTGGTCCTATTGTCCGGCAGCTGCCATCAGCTCCCCTCCTCTCGCTGGGTCTGAGAGTGCAGAGCAGAGGGGCTTTAAATGTAAAGACTTTCCAAATACCCCCCCCCCCCAAAAACCCCCTCAGAGTCCCTGAGTCTGTCATTGGGTCACTCTCTGCCCCTCTTCCTCCCCTCTGTGCATCACTCTCTTGTAAAGCACAAAGTAGAGGAATGTGCCTCCTGAATAGTGTTGTCAGATTGCTTTTCATTGGGCCAGCTGGTTTCCCCCCTCCTCAAAGACACACACACACACACACACACACACACACACACACACACACACTCCCACACACTTATACACTACCCAGACATAACTCCCCCCCTGCACAGCATGGGCAAGCTGCAGCACAGATATGAGTGGAGGCGGGGCCAGACAGGAGGTCACCCTCCATCTATGCCTCATGATGGAGGCCTGGTGTGTGTGTGTGGGGCTATTTGAAGGATGCACGACAGACCGCGGGGATCAACACATGCATGTGCACATTTACACAGAATCCACAGCGGAGTTCCCCCCAGCAGACGGTCAGCTGCTGCAGACTGGATTCCAGTGCTTTGGGGGAGGAGAGAAGAGGAGGATAAGCTCTGTCTCTGCAGCTGTTATCAGGATATTTAATCTCAGGGTTCCTGCTTTGTGCGAGATGCTCAAGTGTGATTTTTTGGCGTCAGGTTTATCACAATTAGACCAGAATTTATTTAAGAATCAACTCACCCAGTGTGCAAAAAGATGCATGCAAACTTTTGTTATCCCTTTTTTTCAAAGTTGTATTAAGTTGTAGAATTTGAACAATAGTTTATGACACCACCAGCAACCAGTGCCAAATGTCTTTATGAAGTATTTGTCCTGTAAATCCTCAAACTCTCTCTCTCTTTGTGTGTTCCAGTCAGGAGCAGAGTGAAGACTACCTGTCTCTGTTCCACAGCAGCTCAGATGGACGCAAGAAACTCGCCAGCCTCAGCAAGGCCTCGCCGGACAGAACCACGTGGAACATTCTGGTATTGATCCTCAGCCTTTTCACATGCATAGCAACTAATTTAAACACAAAAAAGGCGACCTGCCATACGTTTAACGAAGGTGAAGAAAAGTATTGGGATTATTTTCCCCTTTATTGCAATTGCGATTTGTTGTGCGAATATTTTCTGGCTCCTCATCTTTTGTGTTTTAAAACCAACATAATCTTGGAAATGAACTTCAACTCTTATAATATAATTTCACTTTTCACCACTTAGATTGTTTCTCCTGCAAAGGTAGCTTTTAGAAATGTGTCTCTTTGAGTGGGGTTAAGTAACACTGGTGTGGAGCATAAAACATCTCCTGACCAAAAATTGAATCCAGTATTCTGAAACATTTGAGGTTAAACAAATATTGCGCTGCCATTAGAATATTGCTGAAGGTTATAGTAAGTCCATAGTCCAATTTCTTAAGCTGCATGTAAACACACTGAGTGAGATGTTCATGTTAAAGAGGGATTCTGGTCTCAGTCCTGTGTCCTTATTTTTCACGAGGATATAAAAGACTTGAAGGAAAACAGTTATAGAAATTGAGGAATTTAGTAGCTTTCTCCAGATGGTCTGCACTGCAAAAACTGAAATCTAAGCAAGTATTATTATGTCTTATTTTTAGTAAAATTTGTCTTACTATTCTTGATTTGAGCCACATTATACCAGACAAGGTCATAAAAATGTCTCATTTCAAGTTTTTTAAAGACAAAAACGAGGCATCAATTGCTTGTAACAAGTCAAAAAAATCTACCAATGGGATAAGATAAAAGATTCTTGTTTTAAGACATCTTTCTAATTTCAAGAAACTTCCTGGGTGAATTCGTCTTATCCCATTGGCAGATATTTTTGACTTGTTACAAGCAATTTACACTTCATTTTTGTCTTAAAAAAACTTGAAATAAGACATTGTTATGACCTGGTCTGGTGAATGTGGCTCAAATTCAGAACAATAAGACAATTTTTACTACAAAAAAGACATAATGACTTGCTTAGATTTCCGTTTTTGCAGTGTGTAGAGGCTGCTAAATAATCCTCTGGGGCAAACACACCTGATCAAAGTACACCCACTGAAAGAAGGCAGTTATTAAACCTGTCTGAGAACATAACAACAAAAACATGCAGCTAAGACCTTTTATTCTTTACACCAGAGGTGTAGAGTTGTTTATTTATTGCCGCAAGACTCCATAAACAAGAAAAAGGTGAATGAGAATTTTCTTTCCTTCTTCAGGACGACCAGCCCAGAGCGTTCCCCCCACACTCCAGCTCACGCAGCACTGGCAGCGTGGACTCGCCCACCAGCCTGAAGAAAAGAGAGCCTGGCATCGCTTTGGCTGCTACTTTTACCGCCAACAACAGGTGGGCAGCGCTACACACACACTCACACTCACACACACACTCTCACACACTGGCCTACATAGAGAGAGGACAGCCTCACAGTCTGGTGACTACTCGCGCTGCTGCATTTCTACCTGTTTCTCGTGTTTCATACCTGTTGATCACTGCAGCTGATACTGCCTTCAGGAATTCCACACACACACACACACACACAGACTTTGTCCTCCTTGAATTGTCACCTAAAACTAAAAGCTGAAATGAAGCTGAAGCATGCTCAGTGTCAGTAACTGTAGGCCCTTCAGGGGGTTGAAGTTAAGAAATGGCATTCCTTGTGCTCTTTGTGCAGAAATGTCAGTTTTGCCAAGTGTGTGAGTCAGAAGTGTCTCCTGCAGAGTGTCACTGTGCCTGTTTTTCCTCAGGAGCAACAAGGGAGCAGTTGGGAACTCTGTCACCACCATTTTACACAACAACTATTCTGAAAAACCTCTCACGCCAAAGAGCTCCAACCAGAAACCTTCTTTTAAGTATGTTCTAATGGAAACAATCATGACTTCACTCCTCCCTTTTTGAGATTTTATAAGTTTCTTAAAGGTTTATACTCTCTTTTTTCCCCGTACAGTAACATCCTGAAGGCCACAGCCAATGATGAGGTCTCACTAGAGAACGGCTCCCTCACAAAGTCCCAGAAGAATTTCTCCTCATCCTCCTCCACCTCCAACAACAGATCTCCAGTGTCAGCTCAGCGCGGCAGCCCCGTCCTGTCCCGAAGGAGGGAGGTCACCGAGGAGGAGGCTGAGAGGTTAGAGAGCACTTCCTGTTAGTATTCTGCTCTTCTGTTGAATGTTACGTGACTGACAAGGCTGTTTTGTCTTTGAAGGTTCATTCAGCAGGTGAATCAGGCAGCTGTCACCATCCAGCGTTGGTACAGGCGCCACGCAAAGAGGCACCACACGAACCAGACGGTGCTCAGACGCATCCTCGACAGTAAAAGAAAGGTATCGTCTTTCCCCAGGACTCATGAGCTTCTTATTTCTCTTTCTGCTACCACTACAAAAAGTCTTTTTTGTGTTTTCAGGAGTGGGAAGAGAGAGCAGAAGAAGGCATCAGCTCGGAGCCGCAGCAGAAAAAGGATGAAGAACGAAGAAGGATTCGTGAGGAGAAAGCTCGGCAGGCTCGCCTCGCTGCCATCAAGGTGCTTACCTCTGAATTACCTCATGACAATTCAGCCTTCATGTATATTCCTCCTGTTATGTTTGGATTCATGGTCTGTCCTGTGTCTCCCTCTTGTGGCGACTCACAGGAGCTGCAGCAGAAAAGAGCCCAGCGTGTTGCAGAGGTGCAGCAAGCGGCCGAGGCTGAGCTGGAGAGTCTGAGGCCGACTGCTGCGACTGGACGCAAGAAGCCGCCCAGGATTTGTCAAGTCAGCAAAAGTCCAGCCTCCCCGAGCAACAACAGCCCAACGTCACCCACAGATGTCAAAGCTCAGAACACAGGTCTGTACATGCACACAGATGCCAAAGTGACTCGTTTTTTTACACAGATATTGTCACAAAGTTGAGTTTGAGTGTTGATAAGTTATGTGTTTCTGCAGACTCCAATTTGAATGTTGTGCCTGACTTTGTGGAGCTGAGCTTTAGAGCCATTTCACCAGCGCTGTCAGCTAACAGAGGCTCCAAATGCACTCAGGTAAAACAGCTTGACCCCCCCCCCCCTTTTTTTTTATTACTCTTATCGCTTCCTTTTTCATGACATTAAGAAAATCTTTTGTTTTGCCTCATAGGATCAAGAGAACAGAGCTGAGGTAGATGTTTGTCTGGAGCCACAGCCGTTTCAGGAATCAGACAGGAAGCAAATTCGGAAAGAGAAAGTTCGTCTTGCACGCCTCGCTGCCTCAGGCGTGAATGCAGCCGGGGTAAGCGTTTCGTTATTTTGGGGTTGTTTCCCTCCAGTAATGCAACACCAAATTGACTTCATAAACATTGATTGCCTTGTGTCTCCCCCTGGTGGTGTGTCACAGGAGCTGGAACAGAAGAGAGCTCAGCGGGGAGCAGAGGTGCAGCACGTTGTCGAGGCGGAGCTGGAAAACACACGGCAGAGCGTCGGGGTCGGACGCAAGAAACCACCGAAGATTTCTTTGAGCAACAAAAGTCCTGCATCCCCGAGCAAAAACAGCCTCATGTCACCTACAGACGTGAAAGCTAAGAACACAGGTCTGTTTGTCTCTGTAGTCACACATTGGAAAAAGAAAGGCTTCACACAGAAATGTAATAACTGTGTTTGCTAAATATCCCACAGACTCTAATCTGAATGTTGTTGCTGACTTGGGCGAGCTCTCCAGCTTCAGAGCTGTTTCCCCAGCTTTGTCCAACTGCAGAGGCTCTCAGTGTTCCCAGGTGAATGTCTGAAAACGTTTCACAGCACAGTCAACTGTATATGCTTGTCCCCTTTTAAAGTGTGTGCGTTATCTTCACTCTCCAGGAGATCCTGCAGAGGTCGGTGAGCGTGGAGGACCAGCGGCAGGGAGCTCTGTCCAGCAGGGCTCCGTCCAAAACCACACTTACTGAGCTGCTGGACACGCTGAAGCTGTTAGAGGAGGAGCCGGAGAGGCTGTCAGAGCCAAAGTGCTACCGCAAAGAGAAATACGCCTGGATAGATGAGGTGAGTTCTCTTTAGATCAATCGGTAGCTGCGTTTAAGTAAAAGCAACATTTCTGAAGTTTCAATGAAGTACAAGTGTGCTGAAGTTTCCATTATGACTTAATTTGTGCATAAACTTGAGTAAAATCTTGCAATATTCAATTTGCGTAATGCATAAGAAGGGAGGAGGACTGTAAATGGCAGTTACCATGGATACACCAAACATTTTTTGAGCTGGACTGTTATTTTGATGTTCTCAGGGGTTTCAATATGAACGCATAGTGGCCAGTATGTGTCGGATGATTTGCAAAATCCACATGAATGCAAACGGAATGACACAAAAACAAACATCACAACAGGAATACAACAGCTACAACACAAATGCAAAAGCTACAATAAGCAAAACATGAATGGGAAAGCTTTGACATGCTGACAACAGCTGCAACACGCAAGTAAACGAAACAATGAATGAATGCAAATGCCACAAAATGAAAAAAAAATGCCATGACAAATACAAACACCACAACTTAAGGAAAATATAGGCACAACACAGGTTGAAAGAGTTTAACTTTAAGTCGTTGCCTCACGAATGGTAATCCGAACAGACTAGCCTATGCAAGAGCAGTCAGAGTAAGTAAAATATTTTTTTTTCTTTTTTGACCACTATTATGATAAATATAGAAAAAAGCATAGACTGGTGGGAATATCAGTGTGTGAGGAAACTGCTTAAGTTAAACTATTTTCACTTCACTTTGCATTTTTGTTGTAGTGTTTTCATTCATGTTCTAGTTTTTGTGTTTGTGTTGTAGCGTTTGTAGTGATGTCATTCTATTTGCATTCATGTTGTGGCTTTTGTAAATTGTCTGACACCTACTGGCTACTGTATGAAAGCCAGAGTCTGTACTGGGGACTTCTAGAAGAGGATCCTGGTGGATGAATTCACAGAGGTGTCTGTTATTCACATGCTGTGTAATTGAAAAAAGATGTTTACACCAAACTTTAATATCAAAACTTCTTAAAAACACCTCATTAGAGTGTAAAAACTTTTTTTCCGGATTTAAGAGAAGTTTTGGTCTGTCCACACTTTTTACAGTGTTAGATAAGTTTTGCGCAACTCCTGGTGTAAGGGAAAAGTAGTTAATATGTGTATCAGCTGAAAAATTCACCTCTGACACAAGTCTTTTATTTTCGTCTCCTTACAGGACGGAGACTCCAACTCTCTGACCACTGACAACCTGGAGCGTCACGGCCAGCTGAGCCACCACCCTGCACTGCCAGACGGGGGCGCCCTTCTCTCTGAGGCCAAGCTGCAGAGCATCATGAGCTTCCTGGATGAGATGGAAAAGTCTGAACAGGAGAGACCTCGCTCTGTCACCTCAGGGTCACACAGAGAGGTCAGTGACACACCTGTCTGATAGACTCTCATGCTTTTAAACATTGTGCTTTTGTTCTTGTTGATCATTTTTTGGCTGATTTAATCTCAGGCTGTGCTGTCAGAGGAGGAGCTCGTCGGTGTCGAGCAGGCGTCTGCCACCGCTGCAGAAATCTCTGGATCCATGATGAGAATCAAACTGGAGCTGGAGGAGAAGAAACGCACCGTCAACATGCTGCAGACTGCACTGGTGCGGGAACACACACACACATACAGTTTTACACATTTCATGGTTAATTCTTGCAGATTGCAGTAGGTGATGGTGAATACTGATTTTGTGTCTCCTCTTTTTCCCATCAGGCCCAGCAGAGGGAGCTGACAGTGAGACATGTGAAGGAAACTGAGAAGGAGCTGGGCAGAAACTTCCAGCTCCAGAAGGAACAATATGAAGCTACAATCCAGAGGCACCTCACTTTCATCGATCAGGTACACACACTCATAATCCTGTCACCTCAATTTCAGCTGTTTTTACCTTTTGTGAAGATCTAAAATACCCTCTCTTCCTCTTTTTTTCTACAGCTCATCAATGATAAGAAGGCTCTGAGCGAGCGTTGTGAAGGGGTGGTGGGCGAACTGAAGCAGGTTGACCAAAAATACACCAAGAAGATCGCGCAAATGCAAGAGCAGCATGAAATGGTGAGATGGGATGAGACGATGAGACACTTTGCGAGGATTGAAGTGTTGGCATGAGCCAATAACTCGCATTTCAGCCTGTGCTTTGCATCTTGTGAGATGGTCTTGCTCTCTTGCAGTGCTGCCTTGGTTTAACTGTCTCCTCTGTTTCCCCCTCTCCTCCTTCTCCTCCCCCTGCTTCTTCTCTGTCTGCCTCTGTCCTTGTGTCTGTTATTTTCCGGCTTTCAGGTGTGGCAAATTCTGGGTCCCTTGTGTGAGGTAACTTTTTTTCCTCCTTTTATTCCGTCATCATTGCACAGTCATCTCTCTCATTTCATGATTCATTTTTCCTTTTTCTATCCCTCTTAACTTCTTTGGGAAAGTCTGTCTGCATGTGAGTCACCTCATTTGTTTTTGAAAGTTATAATCAACGCTGAGGTTTTGTCCTGCACAGAATTAGTTTGCACTTGCCCCCTTTAACAGCTTTTTGTCTCCTTTAACACCCTTCCTGTTTTTCCTCGCTCAGTTGATCATGAAATCTCTCAACATTAACATCCCTTGACTTGTTTCATTGTTGTTGTTGTTACGTAAAATTTGAACCCTGGAGCAGAAAACCACCACTGCTATTTATTCCTCCTTTGAATCCTCACTACACAGGAAATCAAGAAGTTGAAGGAGTTGATGAGCGCCACAGAGAAGATCCGCAGGGAGAAATGGATCGACGAGAAAACCAAGAAGATTAAAGAGATCACAGTCAAAGGTACCATTAACACTTTAACCTTTTCAGTTGCTTTATTTCCTGTTGTTTACTGATTCTGTAAACTCTCCTGCTCCATCTCTTCCTTCAGGCCTGGAGCCGGAGATCCAGAAACTGATCTCAAAGCACAAACAGGAGCTGAAGAAGCTGCGGACACTTCACGAGGCGGAGCTCCTGCAGTCGGACGAACGGGCGGCCCAGCGTTACGTCCGCCAGTGCGAGGAGCTTCGCCAGCAGCTGGAGGGAGAAAGGGAGGAGCAGTGTCAGAGAGAGAGGGAGCTCGCCAAGCAGAGGTAAGCATCTGAGGTCAGAGGGAGCGTTACTGTGACGTGCATCTTTTTATTAGTGAGGTTAAGAGTCTTTTAGAAGTGAAGTTTACGACTCTTAATATGGGTTTATTACCCAGGATGCAATTGTTTGCTTTGCCACAATGAAATAAACAAACACTGTTGATGTAATATAGCATGCGTGTGTGTGTGTGTGTATGTGTGTGTGTTCCCTCTTCCTGATTTCTGCGTCAGATATGAGAAACAGCTTCAAGAGGCGGAGCTGTCTCTGCAGCAGCAGAGGAGGCGTCTCTACAAGGAGGTGGCTGATGAGAAAGAGAGGCTGGCCCAGCTGGCTGGAAGGTGAGGTCAAAGGTCAAAGCTGCTCTGTTCATTCAAATTGACCCATGGCTGAGCCGCACCCCCTCCTCTCACTCGAACAAACAATGACCATTCAGTGACAGGTGCTGTGGCAGGAGTCACAGCAGGAGGCAGAAAAATAACACATAATCTAGAAGTCACCCAAAGGATGTAAACTGTACAATAGTGGGAGATGTGAATCATTTTAGTTGAGAAGGTCGATAAAAAGCATCAGTTACAATCTAAAGGTTACAGGTCCTAGTGCAAACGTGATAAACTGCATCTCGTTACAACACAATTGTGACTGAAGTTCAGGTTTTTGATCAGATTATGAGGAAAACATAGCAGCCTTTTTACCTTCATTATCAAGAAAGTCTCTACCTACATTAGCTTGGTGCTACCGTACCTACATTAAATTAACTTTAGCTAACGTCACAGATGTTAAAGAGTGATAACATGTTGCCTCAAATACAACGTTGACTTACCTTAGAACAGATAGAGACCTTGTTGATCTTATTTATATTGAGTTGATGTTGTAGTTTCATCTTTATCCAATGAGGACACTTTACTGGGTTGAGATGTGGTTCAGGAAAGGGTTAAAAATGCGACCCAGCCTCTCAGGATACTTTGTGTTGGAGCAACATGTACCTCATGAATACTTTTTGACCATTTTATAAACTTAAAATCTCAGAAAACTGACCAAAAACTAACTTTCTGTCATACATTTCTCTGGATGCCCATGCAGAAAATAGATCAATCGTCATGCTTTTTTCAACCTGGGTAATATCCGCTCTTGGTGTTTGTGGTGCAGGCAGCGCGGCGAGCTGGAGGACCTGCGGAGGCAGCTGGAGGAGAACAGCTCTTTGGCCGGACGAGCCCTGAGAGAGGAGCTGGACAAGAGCAGAGAGGAGCAGGAGAGGAGGCACCAGGTGAGAATATTCGTCAGCACTTTGTCCATCAGACAGTTAGCAGAACGGCAGTTTGCTCACTGAGGGTTGTTTGTGTCACCAGCTGGAGATGAAGGCGTTACAGGAACGTTTGGACATCGAAAAGCAGACCTGGGAAGAAAACTACAAGAAGAAAGAGGTACCTGAACGAGACCTGTGTGTGTTATTGTGTACCTGAGTGTTTGTGTTTGTATGAGGTCACAAAGCAGCCATATGTGTGTGTGTGTGTGTGTGTGTGTGTGTCCACAGGAAGCGTGGCTGCTGAGTCGAGAGCGCGAGCTTAAAGACGAGCTGCGGCGAGAACGCGACAAAGAGATCGAGCTCGCCATCTGGACGCTGGAGGAAGAGACCAGCAAAGACAAAGAGGAGTGTGAGAGAGCGGCTGAAAACAGGTGTGTGTGTGTGTGTGTGACAGACTTATGTACAGTTATAGCTTTTAGTGTGGTTCATAAGAAGTTTAAATCAAAACCTGCTGTTCTACCTGCCGTCAGGGTGAAGCGAGTGAGAGAAAAATACGAGTCTGAGCTGAGGGAGCTGGAGCGCTCGGAGAAGACGGCTGTGGAGAAACATCAGGAGCTGAGGAAGCAGCAGATAGAGACGGAGGGGGAGCTGATCCGACTGCAGGCGGCGCTGAGACAGAAGGAGCAGGAGACGGAGGACATCTCACAGGTAAGAAGTCCTAAAAATAACTTTCTTCTAAACGATGATAGAGGATGTGTCCTATCTCAGCTTCATTAAGATTTGACTCGAATTTTATTCTAAATATTCAGACCAGAGACAAACTGGTGGACGAGCGACGCAGTCTAGCGGAGGTCATACGACAGGAGTTCGCCGACCGTCTGGTGGTGACTGAGGAGGAGAACCGCAGGATGAAGGTGGAGGTGTCCGAGCTGAGAGCGAGGATGAGACTAGAGGTGGAGAGAGTCACCAGAGAGAAGGAGGAGGAACTGGCTGAAGTCCACCAAAGGTAGAGTCTTCACACCTCACTGAAATAGTTAAAAGCCAAGATCATTTACAATGTGGCTTTTATCTGTTTAGAATTAGAGCTTTTCAAAATAAAGCGTTCATTTATATAAAATAATTAAATCACTTTAAATGCAGATGTAAAAGATAAGCATTGTGAAAAAGGGTTGTAGAGTTACAGCTGACACACATTACAGGATTCTTCAAAGCATCACAGATTCAGAGACGAGGCACGTGATGATAACAAAAGATGGATTACACAAGATCTCTCTCTCTCTCTGCACTTTAGAGTCTTTCCTCCTGAGGTCTTTTGAGTAAATTGGACCAGACAAAATCACTTTCAACATTCTTCACACCACAGTAAAATCAGACACGATGTCATTTGTAAACATCCGACAAATAGATCTTTGCTGGCTTCGATTGAAAAGAGATTGAGACAAAAATCCGCCCCATTATCTTGCAGTGTGCACCCTCCTCACACTGTCTGTAAACGACCTTCATGCCTCCGACTGTTACTGTGGAAATATTTGCCCAGAGCTCAGACTTTAAGGTCGTTTCTGTTCTTTCTCAGCTTCTTCTTTGTGCCTCCTCACAGAGACGAGATACTCTGTGAGTGTGTCCGTCTCTGAGCTGAGTTTGAAGCATTTTAACAAGAAGTCCTTTCATTCCTCAGGCTCTGTCTCCATCTGTTGATTCTTATAAATTTAATTAAAGGGACCGTCTTCAATTTGGATCAAACATCTACAACAAACAAGTTACATTTTGGTGGTTTGGGGTCAGATTCTGCTGTGATTTCTTTTTGCGTGCAAGCCTCCCAGGGTGAAACGATAAAAGAGTCAGATTTTTCTTTTTCTCTTTCTCATGAACAAGATAACTCAAAAACCTCCAGAGGAATGATCTTCAAAACTGCAACAAAAATCCTCTCAGACTCTGGGAAAAACTCTTAATCCTCAAACAAATACGGTCGTCTTTTATCTTCTGTACAGAATCTGCTGCATGTAACTCGAAACTCTGAACAGTTGGTTATTTAAGTTTTCATTCAACTAAAGACCGTCTGAAGATTTAGGTCAGCTCCAGTCTTCAAACATTTAATGAGTATTGTTGGAGGCCAGCTGGCTCCGAATACAATGTTCTTTTCAAGGTGTGAAGAAGGAAGCTGGCAAACAGTTTAAACCTGAGTCCAGAATTATGACATGGAAACTCGAGCGCGCCGCTGGACGTCTGCCAGTGTCTGAGAAAAGATGACCTGATACTTAATCCTGGCGTCTTTAATAAGGACAGTAAAATCCCACATCCTCAGTCTCGTCGTTGACCGTCTTTTTCTTTGATTTGTCAGAGTGAAGTCGGCCATTTTGAAGAAGGAAGAAACCGTGAGTCAGCTCCGGAAGCAGCACGAGGTAAGGGCCCTGACGAAGAACAGGCGGCGTCTTTCTGTCAGAGAAATCACGAATAATAAAACACAGTGCGACAGAGGCGACTGACAGCGTGTGTAAATGTTCTCTGTGCTCTGATAGGCTGCGCTGAAGAGGGCGGATCACCTGGAGGCCCTGTGGGAGCAGCAGAGGAAGCAGCTGCTGGAGAAGTGAGTGACAGGAAAGCCCTGGTTTCAAGGTTTCATCTGTCTGGGACCCCCCCCCCCGACCCCCCGACCCGCTCCACGCTCCGCTCTGAGCTCTTTACGTGATGTCGCTCGAGTCACACCCAACCCCCCCCCTGCCTGATGTTTCTGCCTCTGGATGTTTTTCCTGCTGGCAAGACTGAACCTGTGGAGCTCCAGGACATTGAAGAAGTGACTGAACCTGGTCCTACCTCATTTGAACAATGCATTATGGGGGGGAAAACGCTCAATGTATAGACCCCCCCCTTTCCCACGAGACACCACCCACAAGGCATGAAGGAGCGTGTTGTGTCGGGACTTTGCTCATTTAAATGCCGCAGACCAGGTGGCACCACATGAAAAGACTGCAGATGGACGTCCAATTCTTCCTCTCTCTCTCTTTTTCGTGGTGTGTCTCGCGCTGTTTTTTTTTGTGACTGTACCCCCTCACCTCCCCCCTCCCTCCCTCCCTTTGCAGTCTGTCGGAGCAGGAATGTCTCCGTGTTCCCCACAGAGCTGCCACAGAGAGCACTTCCAGATGTTTCTCAAACCAGTGTGGGCCTGTGCTGGGGCAGTATAGCTGGAGAGAGGGGGGGGGCTTCTATAAGTGCAGGACCTCTCAGAGCCCAGGACTCAGATCAGTCAGCATAAAAGCAGAAGTGTGTGTCTGTGTGAGTGTGTTTCATTGTGCCCTCTCTTCTCTGTTGAGTCATGTGTTTCTGTCCCAGTGTCCCCTGGAGGCTCGTGCTAATTACAGGATCCATACCCTCTCCCTCTCTGCAGCCACGAGCAGCTCGTGCTGTGCATCTCAAAACCCCAACGAGGATCTAACAAAGGAGTTAGAAAAGACGTACTAACATGGTCAGAGACTAGAGTAAAAGTGTGAGTAGGATGTTGATAGGAAGCGATAGGATGTTCAGGGACATAAAGGAAAAGGAGAGAAGAAAAGAAGAAAGGGATGGCCTCTGAGGTCAGGGAAGAACACACTGCAAAAACTGAAATCTAAGCAATCTTGATATGAGCCAAATTCAACCAAAAAATCCAGGAACAAGTGTCCTTGCAGGATATTTAACGAGAAAGATGACGTCTGAATTGCTTGTAATGAGTAAGAAAAATCTGTTAATAGGGTCAGAAGAAATTTCTTATCATAAGAGGAATGGCTCGATTGTGAGAATTTTTTTTCTTACCCCATTGGCAGATTATTTTCCTCATTACAAGTATTTCAGACATGATTTTAGTCTTATAATAACTTGAAACAAGACATTTTTCTGGGCTGGGCTGGTAAATATGGCTCATATCAAAACTAAAAAGACTGCTGCTAAAAGTGGACGGAAACACTCGCTCAGATTAAGGGCTGGGCAAATAATCCCAAATTTGATTAAATCACAGTTTAACCTGCTGCAATATTCAAATTATAGACAGTACAACTTTTTGTAGTAGATGTTTTATTCTCCATGCCAGTGTTATTCAACCCAGCTCAACCAAAGAGCTGAATTCTTGAAAACTACTTTACCAAGGGAAACAATTGAAGTGTTAAAAAGTGACAAAAACAATAAGCAGTGGGAATAACAATAAGTTAAAGGTGGGAAATGGTCAGAAAGCAGCAAAAAATGGTGAAAAGGGGTTGAAAATTGAAAGAATACTTGGAAGATAGTCAGAAAGTAGCAGAAAAATAGTCAGAAAGCAGCAAAAATTGGTGAAAAGGGGTTGAAAATTGAAAGAAAACTTGGAAGATAGTGAGAAAGTAGCAGAAAAATAGTCAGAAAGCGGCAAAAAAGTGATTAAAATGGGCAAAAGGCAAAATCACGACAAGGAAAAATGGTATAGAGTGAGTAGAAATGAACAATCTTTTCAGATGCCTGTCATTTCTACTTAAAACCAAATCCTCCTTATGAACTAAAAGAGCTCGCCTTCCTAGTTTTATATATCTAATATGGTCTTTCTGTGTTTCAATATGTTTATTCAAAATAACCCAAGGTATCTGCAGTGCATTCAGATAGAAATTTCTTCATTTCGTTACAATAGCTGTAGTTTCCAAAGGCCTGAGAAAGCAGATACAATGTTTAGAAATGTAAATAACCTGTCTAATAGTCGTCAGGCAAGATTATCTGCATTAAAGCAAAAGTTAGAAATAACACAAAACAAAAGAATAATACGGTCTTTTATTGAAAGAATGGTTCCTTGTTTTTTTTAGTTACAGCACATAAAATGGAGAACCTAATCACAATTAGATTATTTCTGTAATTTTTTCAGCCCTACTAAGATTTCAGTTTTTTGCAGCGTGAATGTGAAGGTATTTGAAAGTGGGAAAGAAAGAAAGAAGAGGATGAGGAGTCGTGGGAAGAAGAAAGAATGCGTATAGAAAATGTTTATAGGATTAGGAAAGCAGAGCAGGGATCGAGGGAGGGAGGAAGGGAGGGAGGGAGTGGGGGGGGTGAGAGAGCACGAAGCATGTGACCGGAGGTATGTTTAAAAGCATCCAGGTCGAGCTTCAGGGGCCACACTGTGACAAAACGCCTCACACTCAACAGGCAGAGGGGGCCTGGAGTCACACACACATGTAAACTATCTGCGTCCAGATCCTCCCTCAGGAGCCTCCTCCTCTCAGCGCTCACATACATTTCCACCTTTTCCTCTCCGCTCTCCTAATTTCTTAACCTTTAAGACAATTGAAGATTTGTTGAAGCCTCCTGGTGGACACAGGAAGTCTTTGTGGATAAGATTTCAGTATGAACGCTCCATAGCATGAGTTAGTGAGGGGTGGAAGTGCAGGAAGGGGGGCGCTGGAACAAGAGTTTGTGCTGCAGAGAGAAACTCTAAACCTAAAGTAAAGCCTGTTACTTAGCTGCAGCGAAGACCCCGCAGAAAACTATTTATTCTCCTCTTTTCTTATTTATTTTCTACTTTAGCACTCTGACGTGACCTTTGCAGAGTTATAGTCCACAGAAAGGTCAGGACTAGAAGTAATATTTTCTCAGAGCTAGCTCAGCGTTGAGTTTTTAATTCTTTTTTTTTTTGCAAGAAAGGTGATTGAGCCCAACTTTATAACTATGCCATTTGTAGATGGTTTAAATAGAGTACGTCAGGTTTTTCTGACACGATCGTAGTCTGAGTCAGGATGTAAATGTTCATATGAAGAGAAATAGTGGAGGAGTAGAGCAGCGTTTCTGTCTTCAAGGCATTAAATCACTGTTAATCTGTGTTTTTCTCACATCTTAGAGATCCTGGGAAATTGTCTTCAGACTTTTTTTTACGCCTTTACACGACTGCTGTAAAGCTAAAATCACAAAGCAACAAACTGTAAAGATGATGTTCTGCGTTTGTCCTCAGCTTTTGTGCACAGAGGACGAGACTTTCAGTTTTCCAGTCGTCAGCCTGAATTACTAAATAATAAATATGGCTCAGCTGCAAAAACTGAAATCTAAGCATCGGTTTCTGTCTTATATTTAGTAAAATTGTGTTTTTAGTCTTGATATGAGCCACATTCAACTGAAAGGTCCAGAAAAATGACTGAATTCAAGATATTAAATGTATGAATTGCTTTTTAATTGGAAAAAAAATGTGCCGATGGAGTAAGAAAAATGTCCCTGTCAGGTTTCTTGAAATTAAGATAATCTCTTAATCCAAGAAATTAATAAGTTGAGTACTGATCTGAATATAAGAGGTTCCTGGATGTAAGACGACTCCTTTTTCCAAGACAGAGTTTTGGCAAAAAGCCCATCTCTCAACAAAATCTTGTTTCATCATAAAGAACAGTTCTTTGAAAATTGTAATAAAACATTGATAAATTCAATGTAAAATATGTTTTAAGATGTAACAGACTAAACAACCTTATGTTATTGTCTCATTTGTGTGATAGGATGACATTTCTGTCTCTACATGGTTGCGCGTTTACAATTCTCTCCAATCTCCGAATGCCGCGCAGCAGAGTTCTGCCCCGATGCACACAGACAGGACATTTCTGAATAATGATCCTGGTACAAACACAGGAGTGCGCGCACACACACACAGATGAGTACACTCGGTAAACCAACACAAGAAATTCAGGTGGAAAGATTTTTAAGCGTCCTTTCTACCATTTTTTTTACGTTACCTGTCACTGTAGAGAGGTTTTGTGGATGAGGGAGAAGGAGAAAGTGGGGCAGCTGTTCAAAGCCCAGTCTTGGAAAATGAAAACATCAATACAGTAATTTTTCCATACCCCATTGGCACATTGTTTTCAATCATTTACAAGCAATCCAAACATTGTTGTTATCTTTCAAGAACTTAAAAAAGAAATATTTTTGGTGAATGTGGCTTTCATTAAGTCAAAAAAGACATTTTTTACAGAGATATAAAAATGCTTAGATTGCATTTTTGCAGTGTGGTGCAAATGCTTAACTGATCAAAATGTGGAGAGCTGGAAGGAACTTAACGTCCCGAGAACTTGATTCAGTTTTCTGCTGTGGAAACGAGCAGTTGCAGAAAATACTAAAATCAACCCAAACAAGACGACTGAATCCCAGACGGGAGCTTTGAAGCGAGACAGAAGTGGTTGATGTGTGTCACACTCGTCTGTGAGTTTCACGGTCACTAACTGTGAGTCATGAGGACCTGAACGCCTCACAGCGCCTCCTCCCGCCGCTTTGAGGCTGCTGGCACGGCAGAGAGGAGGCTGCTGCTGCTGCTGCTGCTTCTGGCCTCGGTGATGTGAGCTGGCATTCCTCGTGCATGCCCGTCCTACAAGTGCCAATGAGCCTTGTCTTTGTGTGTGTGTGTGTGTGACTGTTCCTCCTATCCCGACCTGGGATGACCCAGCTGGTGCCACCCTCCTGTTTTTGTTTTGTAACTTTGTGCACAGACCATTCCAGCTGTTTTCTTCTTCTTCGTAACATCTGTGCCCGTCTGACTCCGCTTTCTATCTGCTCTTGTTGTTTCTCACGCCGATGGTTTGAAAAGCTGTGAAGAAGACGGCGACTGCTCTGTCAGCTTAAAGAATAAAAAGCAAAGACTGTTGAGACGACACGCTGTGTTTTTGTTTCTCTTCTCTCTTAAACAATCGTTTTCTTGTCTCTTCTCCTCTCTTCCCATCAGCCTGTCTGACTGCTCTGTCAGACTATAAATCATGTGGTTTTTGGACCTGGCTGTGCCCTCGTTGCCCTGATCTGATTCACTGAGTGTTTGAATGTGTGGTTTGATTTCTGAAATAGCCGTAAACCAACATTTAATGAATGTCTGCCACAGTCATTCTCTAATTACAGGATCTTCCCTCCTCTCTGCAGCTTTTACCCAGACTCATTTAAGCAACGCTTTCCAACCTTATTTGGGCGGTGACCCTAGCAATTTTGAATATTTTTTGCTCAAAAGAGAATACTTTTACTAACGGCCCTCCTCTCAAGAGGTTACTTTTGCACAATTTGCTCCAAGGAGGGCATTTTCACTTTTTTTGGCTTCTAAATGGGGCACTGCACACATGTTTTTGGCTCCCAAAAAAGCACTTTTGCACACATTTTGGTGCCAAAAAGCAAAGGCACTAATGTATTTTTGCACCCAAGAGAGCACTTTACCAGTTTTAGCTCCAATGTGACCTTTCTTTGTTTTTGGCTCCAGAGAGGACACTTACTGCTTTTTATGTTTTAACCCCAAGTGGGCACTTTTTACATGTTTTGGCTCCGATAAAAGCACTTTCAACCATGTTTTTGCCCCCACATTTCTGTTTTTGGCTTCCAAAGGGGCCAATGTTCCTCCTCTCAAGAGGTTGCTTTTGCTTTGGCATTTTTACTTTTTATTTGGCTCCTAAGAGGGGCACTGCACATATGTTTTTGGCTCCCGAAAAAGCACTTTTGCACACAGTTTGGTCCCAAAAAGGAAGAGCACTAATGTATTTTTAGCTCCAGAGGGGGCACTTATCGCTATTTATGCTCCAAAAAAAGCACTTTTGCATGTTTTGTTTCAGCTAAAGGAGATAATAACGTGTTTTTAACCCCAAGTGGGCACTTTTTACATGTTTTGGCTCCCAAAAAAGCACTTTCGCACACGTTTTTGTTCCGAAATGTCTGTGTTTTTGGCTTCCAAGAGGGCACTTTTTGCTATTTATGCTCCCGAAAGAGCACTTTGGCATGTTTTGTTCAAGAAAAAGGGGATTATTACAAGTTTTTAATCCCAAGTGGGCACTTTTTACATGTTTTGGCTCCCAAAAAAACACTTTCGCACATGTTTTTGCTCCCACATTTCTGTGTTTTTGGCCTCCAAATGGCACTTTTCTGTATTTATATTCCCAAGAGAACACTTTTGCATGTTTTCTTATCCAAAGAGGACTTTTGCACATGTTTTGGCTCCCAAGAGGGCAGTTTTGCATTATTTATTCAACATTATCTTTTATTTATTATTATTCAATCATTCAAAGGAGCAGATTAGTGTTGTTTGCCCACCTGGATGGCTCCCAAAAAGGCGCTGCATTTTATTTTAACCACTTATTTGATAAAATGAAAGTATAGAATATAGTTGTTAAGGTCATGTGTGGTGTAATTTTCAAAAAGATGTTATAGTCATATAAACATTTCAGGTGACCTCACATGGGGTCACACTGCATTAACGCTACATTAAAGCCTCCTCAGGGACGTTTCAGCCCGCACATCTGGACTCGTGTCCACAGCTGACCCACTTCTTGTGTTTTTTTCTTGCACCCTTGCCCTCCAGCTCGTTCACTTCCTGCTGCCTGCCAGAGCGGGCTGGTGGAGCGCACTCAAACAGCGTATTTCCTTTCTTCTCACAGGAAAGAGAAGCCGGGGACACACGCTGACCATTGACTCTCGTTTAACTCCCATTTGACTCTTTGAGCTGCAGGAAGGATGGAGTGAAGCTCTGGTTCTCGTTCTCTCTGCGTGTTCCTGCTTGTCACCTCTCGTTTCCCCCTTGTCTTGCTGTGACTCAGGGTCTCCGCACATTCAGAGCATAGCAGAGATCCTTCGAGTTGCCTGCTCATGTCTGACTCCCCTGCACCCTGCCTGTAGTGGGCTTCCCCCTTTCTCTCCCTCTCTCTCTCTCTCCCCTCCTTTCTCCTCCCTCCACAGTTGAGGGGGTTGACCAATTGCCAGCAGCTGTTGCTCATTTCACAATGGTCCCGCCCATACAGTGCCGACCGAGGCTGACAGAGGAGCCGCTACACACCAGATGAGGCACAGAGCGACCAACTTAGAGGATCATCAGTCACTACACTACACGGGTGAGAGGAATCTAACTTTTCTATTCAGCTTTTCTTCCACAGCTTCACGTGAGGAGGTTTGTTTCTGTCAGTGAGAGGAAGAGAAGTTGTGTCATTATGGAAACGGCCTCATGTGTTAGTTCCCCTCCTGGGACTCTTATCAGAAACCCTCTCGCAGACTTTATCTCAGGATCACTGCCACACATTCTTTCCATTCCCCATTTAGCCTCAGCTGCCTCTACCTCCCCACTCGACCCCTGCTGGGAAACTTGTATCACCTGCGTGGTCCTGCTGTTATTTTCCCCTCATTCATTCTGAGATTACAGAGGAGGATTAAAGCAGCTCAGGACTTTATAGAAGTTTAAAGAGCAGATCTGTTCCCGGGCTGGGTTAATGGCTCCACTCACACAGAGGTGAGAAGTGGAGTGGGGTGGTCTCCACTGTGTATGTTAATGTCTTTAACTCACACTCACAGACTCGCAGTGAGGGCACACTGAGCTGTTTCCTGAGAGATCCTGTGACCGGTTTCCTGCCCTCGATGTCGCCTGTCAGCTGCATCTGACTCAAGGTTCTTTTTTTATAACTTCAGTCAGTTTGTCTCTGTGCTGTTCTTCACTCTTTGTCCTGTGTCTGCAAAGTTTCCTCTTTGTCTGTAAGAAAAACAGACAAACAAGAGTGACCCTGCGCTTTGTGTTCAGGGCAGTGGCATGCACAGACACTTTGGGGGGCAGGGGTGAAAGAAAAAAGCGACACACAAAGAGGACATTTAAGCATGTTTTGGCTCCAAGTAGGGCAGTTTATCAAATTTGGGCTTGTAAAGTGTGGTTAACCAACAAGGAGAGCACTTGAGCGTGTGTTTTGTCTCTAAGAAAGGCACTTTAGCGAGCATTTTGGCCCCCAAAAGACGACCTAAACAAGCAAGCTCTGTAGTGTATTTTGGCTCCCAAGAGGGCAGTTTATCAAGTTTGGGGCGTATAGGAGTGATTAACCAACAAGGAGAGCACTTATTTATGTGTTCTGACTCTCAAGAGTGCACTTTAACATGCATTTGGCTTCCAAGGGAAATGATTTGTGTATTTTAGCTCCCAAGAGGACACTTCAGCATAAGTTTTGGCAACCAAGAGGGCACTTTTGCAAGTATATGGCTCCTAGGAATGCACTTTGGTGTATTTTGGCTGCCAAAAGGGCATTTACACGCATGTTTGGTCTCCCTAGAGGGCACTTTTGCACATTTTGGCACAAAAGAGAGCATTTTAAGGTGCAATTGCCCCCCCAAGTGGTCACCTTTGCAAACATTTTGCTCCAAAAAATGCACTCCCGCATTTATTTTGGCTGCTAAAAGGGCACTTCGGCACATGTTTTGGGTCCCAATAGGGCACTTCAGTAAGCCTTTGGCCCCTAAAAGTGCTTATAGTGTATTTTGGTACCCAAGTGGGCTCTTAAGCATGTGTTTTGGCTCCCAGGAGGGCAGTTTATCATGTTATATCGAGCCAAAGGGGGTCGATAATTGTGGTTTACCAACCAGGGAGGCTTTTAAGTGTGTGTTTTGGTTCCCAAGAAGGCACATCAGCGTATATTTTGTTTCCAAAGAGGACACTTCAGTGTGTGCTTTTCAACAATAGGGTTAAGAGGGGGGTGACCGTTCCCCCTCTTTGTGCACACCACTTCTTCAGGGGCAAAAGAAAAAAGGTTTCATTAAAAAAGGATTATTTGGAACGGTGTTGACGCTGAAAGATAAAGTTTCCCTTTCCATCCTGCCCCCACCAGAGTCTTTGCCCTCGTTCCAGCTCTGTCTCTCTTTCTGTGTCTGTTTGCAGATGTGCTGAGAGAAGAAACCCAAAGCGGACTCCAAATTTTTGGGAATAATTGAACCCACATCACCGCCAGCACCCAGATCTCTGTGCAGCAGCAGCAGCGACCATCAGAGAACAGAAAACCATCCTGAGCAGGACAACATCCTCGCCTGCTTCCTCATGTGCCTTCAGGCGGAGCGAGCACACACTCTGACAGAGGGATGGCGCTCCGGAGGAGGCTGGTGCTCGGCTTGCTGACCGCCACCTCCCTGCTGTTCATCTACATCCTGTGTGTGCACCTTGACAGACCTCTGTCGCCTCTGAAACGCCTGCAGTTCCTCGTTCAGGGAGAGAGCAGGTAAGAATAGAAAAACAACACCTTATCTTGCAAAGTATGAGCTAATGTTGAGAGATCAAACCGAGAGTGATGTGAAAATATCCCTGCTTTAAATTGAAGTTGTTTAATTTCCCAAAACACTCACAGGACAGCAAGTTAAAGCCCGTAAAACTCAAGTACTGAAGCACTGAGCTCAAGCTGTGAAGCTCATAAGCTTCCTCATAAAGTCGGAGAAAGTGCAAAGACAGACTAAAAAGATTGAACTTATGCAGCAGAGTTCGGTACCACAGTTTGGTTTTATATCATCAGGCTGTTAAAAGTGGTGACGTGGGGGCAGATGGTGAGAGTAATTTGCAGGATCTGGTGCTGCTCCCTCTTACACTGCAAAAACTGAAATCTAAGCAAGTCATTATGTCTTATTTGTAGTAAAAATTGTCTTATTGTTCTTAATTTGAGCCACATTCACCAGACCAGGTCATAAAAATGTCTTATTCCAAGTTTTTTTAAGACAGAAATGAGGTGTAAATTGCTTGTAACAAGTCAAAAAAAATCTGCCAATCGGATAAAATGAATTCGCCCGGGAAGTTTCTTGAAATTAGAAAGATGTCTTAAAACAACAATCTTTTATCTTATCCCATTGGCAGATTTTTTTTACCTGTTACAAGCAATTTACACCTCATTAAAAAACTTGAAATGAGACATTTTTATGACCTTGTCTAGTAAATGTGGCTCAGATCAAGAAAAGTAAGACAAATTTTACTAGAAATCAGACATAATGAACCGCTTAGATTCCAGTTTTTGCAGTGTATAGATGATGTGACACACCCTGAAGTGTTTTGGGAATTCTCGGTGAAAACAAAGAAGTATTCAACAAGAGGCTTTTGAGAAAGTCTGAGAATCGCGAGAATAAAAATCGGTTGTGGAGTGCCAGAGTAAGAAGAATCTGTATCCAGCTATAGATTTGGACGCCTTTGTTGTGTTGTCTGTGGTTGCAGATCATGGAAAAGTTATTGATGGTTCACAAAAAACAATAAGAGATATTTCAAAAGGATATCCATATAAGTCAGAATGTAAAACTTCCCTAACATAACTCAGAGCTTGAAACAAGGTGTGTCCTGATACAATCTTTTCACTTCCAATACAAGGCCAATATTGCAGCCTTGAGTATTGGCTGATACTGGATTGGACGAAGATTTAGATGCAGGCTGATATAATCCACTTTTTGCTGATATCGGACCAATATCTGATATTCATTGGGACACTATAACTTCAAATATTAAAGTCCAACATAAGATGTTAACACGAAATATTGAGTCAAATTCACACTTTTAGCACCAGAAAACATCATGGTTGTATCATGGTGGCTTGGTTTCAGTGTTTTTGCTACTTTCTCTTGGTCTGAGCTACAACGTCATTTAAAATTGGATCATCTTGTTAGTCTTGATCATTTCGAAACTAGGATTAAGGATCATCTGATGAGCTGCTGCACTTGTTTTACTTGTTTGATGCTGTCTATTGCTCTGTCCTGATAAATGTGAAACTTTTGTGCTGCTGTCTTGGCCAGAGATGCTAATTTCGGGAATGAGAGCTGAAGCTACAGAAGTTTACAGATACCTCTCTTTTCTATCTTGTTTTGTATTGAATATAGTTCATTTTGGTCCTTATTTAAAACTGAGACCTGTAACATTTGTTATCGTTGTGTCATTGTCTCCAAATATTGGCTCAAAAAAATCTGCAGCCTGTTTCAGTCATCGGCTAAGAGTGATGAAAAAAATCAGCATGGGTCTTAAAAAAATCCATATCAGTGGTTCCCTAGTTTTGATGAAATGTGTGGGATGAATTCAAACACTTTTGTTCTTTTAAATCAGCTCCACAGCAGGTGATTTCACACTGTTATCAGAGCTTCACACACACACACACACACACACACACAAAATGATCTCATCTTGCCTCATTTACCAGCAGGAAGACTTTGTCCACTTCTCTGTGACTGGCTTCTATCTGGAGCTGTAAAACAGGCTGAAGATTAATCATTACTGACCCTGACGACTCCCGTTGTCAGACGAATGCAAAGCACCTTGTTGCCATGTTACACATTTGCCGCCTGAAGCCTGCTGAGATAACCTCGCTGACCTTGAACCGTGATCACACCATCATCGGAGTTATTCCCTCACACCCCTCCAGAACACACAGGAGTGTTTTCACACTCCTTTTTGAGAAAACAAAGAGCAAAACTAACCCCTCAGGAGGCTGTGTACATGCTTCGTTTAATCATCTCGGCAAAACAAACCCGGCTGGCACTGGATGTCCTTATTCGTCCCCTGAATCCAGCGTCAGGGCCTTGAGAAAAGTTTCCCGGGCGACACAAACAGCAACTCTCGTGTGACATGACACAGCATTGTAAACACTAATTATGGGATTGTTGGAAAGAAAGGGCTGCAACTCCTACAAACAAGACAAAATTAAAGTGCTATACAGGCTTAAAAACAGGCTTAGACTCTGCGTGTTCCTCCTTTAAGAAGCAGAGGACTCGAGAGGAAATGTTTCCATCCATATGATCCTCCTGACTGCTTGTTTGTTGTCTCATACGCCCTAAATCACAGACAGATGAGGAGAGCAGACAGTTTCAGAGCTGAGGTTGGGATAAAAAGGGGTGGGGGCTGAAGGTCTAAACTCTTAGATCATGAGTGGTTTGAGAAGTTCCACGGTTTTTGTGTAACCTGCACTTATTCCCCCTTTACTTGTCTCATAGTGGTCTGAACAAAGACGCCACACAGCGCTCAGGCTGCACTAATGAAAAAAAGCCCCTGGAGTTATTTCCCCGGCGGTGGTCTTTTACACGTGTGTGTGAAACGTAAGCTTTGTTATAGCGGGCTGCGCTCCAGCTTTAAAAGCCAGATACGATGCATTAAGTCAGGAAGACACGACTGTTCCTCGGAGCTCTGTTTCACAGCCTGAATGGTGAATTTAGGAACGTGGCGCCGGCGGCTCTCTCAATTTAAAAAAGCTGTTCTTTAATCTGAACCCTTGGGCGGAAACAAGCATGTGAACATCCTCCTCACTCCCCCGCTGTGGCTCCTGTTTGATGTGGGAGACCTCATTTATCTTAATGGGCTGAGGAGGATTTTAGAGTCAGAGCAGATTCTCAGAATAAAAATCAAATATTCTTCTGTGTTATCTTTGCTGTGTTGACATTAAAACTCCTCTAAGGAAGATTAAGTTTCTGTTTTCTTTGACGCCCCTGTGGTCAAAGCAGAGCATCTATCTACTTATCTCTCAGTTAAACTTCCTGTTTACCATTGTTAGCATCACAGACTTCTGCAGAAGTTTCAGATAGAGACTGTTGACCGCAAAATGTGCTGACATTTCTACCTGACTGTGGCCTGGTTTCAGTGAGCGAGGTCTGAAGAAAAAAAACATCATTCATTTTCAAAACCAGCCAAAAACTTCTCATGAGAGCTTTAGATGTGCAGTGCAGCTAGAAATGACTTATTTGACATTTTTAACTTTGCAAAATAAATGATTCAAAGCAATCCCCACTTTCAAGAGAAAAACAGGTTTTGAAGTCTAAAAAGAATCAGAGCAAAGCTGAGATGAATGTGTATAAAGATGTTTATTCATCATGTGTCTTTACTTCAATCGATCGTGTGGAGCAGGGATGAGCATCAAGAACTGGTTCGATACAAAATGGTTCAATCTATCGATATCATTAGCATTTATTGATGATTCTCTTATTGATTCTCTACATAGCTAGTTTAGCTTATCAGACAAATTTCCCAAGAAAACTCTCGTAGATTGAAATGTAGATTATTCTCCCAAAAGAGATTCATATTTAATACATTCAACATGTTATATATTTCCTATTGTATCAAAAGCGATATAGCGCTGGCTTGATGCTAAAGTAAATGTGATTTTTTTTTTTGGTCAATATGAAGTTAAAAAAAAGTTGAAATTTGAGATCATAATGCCAAAAATTGGGACTTTTTATCTTATTAGTTTGGTCTTTTACTTCAATTTTTTTTTTTACTTTACACAGGCAAAAAAAAAAAATCCCCTTAACAAATCCATTTTAAATTTTTCCATTTCAACTGCTGTAAATTGGCTTCTTTTAAAATGTCAAAATACTATCAGGGAAATGTTTTCCAAACAGGAAGTACAGACTCACAGCTGACTTCAGCATAACTATGGCAAGCTCAAGGTTCAAAACAAGTCAAGGCATTGCTAGGTCTACTTCAGTTAATAACATTCAACAAAACGATACATTGACGTCACCTGATGTGTAGTTTTTACCTATTTTTCTTTATTTATTTACATCCAGAAATATCTAAATACATTGACCATTCTCATAGTTATTTAGTTCTATACTCATAAAATGTTACTGAAAATTCACAGTAAGAGTCATAAAGGGACTTGATAAAGAATTGGATTGCTAAGCAGAATAAATAAGTGCACTGGTATGATTAATATCTTATCGACACACATCTATTGTGAGGAGCACGAAACACAAACAGACCGTGGTTTCACTTCCTGCACCGCCTGCAGCTCAACCTCCCATCTTTGTTTTGCTTTTATGAGTTGTTTGCACATAAAATCAGCTGCTTTATTACATTAAGCCTCTCATGATTAAACTTTATAAGGTTTATACGACTGTGAATCTGAGCCAAGCTGATAAGGAAGAGGGTGCAAGGAGCAGGGCGGTTTACCTGACGACAGCAGGTCGTTTTTTTCTCTCTATCAGGATGAAAACAGACAGAAAGTAGAGAAGTTACTACAAGTTAGTTTAAGTTTAGAGCATAAATTCAGGGTTCTGTCAGGTTTTCCAAAATAGCAGCTGTCATCTCTGACACACAAAACGTCTTTTTAGAAACTGGCGGACAACCTCACACATGCAAATGCCGTCTGTCTCACACGCCGCTCGGAGGAACTTGTGACCTCTTTAGTTCCTGTCAGAACCAACAGTACTTTTATGGACAAAACGCAGAGAAAAGTGTGAGTGAAGTCATAAATGTGTAAGGAACATCTGCTGGTGTCAGGCTCCATCGCTCCCATAAAACATCAGATTTATCCAAGAGTAGATTTCTGAGCCAGACTGAATCCTCCACCCTCTTCTCTTTAAGTGAAATAAAAATCCTCACAGTGTGAAACTGAGTCGTAAATCAACATATTTTTCTACGACGACGATATCCTCCCTCTTTTCCTGTATGAGTAACTGCTGTGTTATTGTGAAGAAACTTGATTTAAGAGCTGCAAACTCACACTGGTTTTCAACCACAGACATTTCAGTGGGAAATGAAACCTCCTTCTACTTCATGTAAATTTTTTAACTGAAGAAGAGCAACAGATAATTCAAAGTCATTGAAATTGGGTGTAAATACAGTGTCAGGTTCCACATGGCGGCCGGTGAAAAATATTCTTGGCCACAGTTTTTAACAACCATCCTACTACAGTTTGATACAAACGTCAAGATACCAGTTGGTCTATTTTGCAGAAAAGTGTTATTATTAAATCCATTAGAAAAAAAAACTACACTGGTTTTGATGTCTAGCTGATTCTGTCCAGTTTCTTTAATCCATAATTTTTCACGTAAACTTCTCCTCTTGAACAGAATTTGGAGAATAGAGCAGACAGACTTCAGACGGGATTTAGGGGGAATATTTTCCACAATGCTGACTGGCCAAATTTAGCTTAATATACAGTATCTTGCCCCAACAACAGCCTCTTATTGGTTATTCATCTTTACAACACAGGCACTTTCTCCAGCGCCCATAGAGCAAAGATGAATAGCCTAATGCTTGTTCCCAACGTTACCAATGAACATCAATTAATATATTTTTCTATACTTGAACTTTTTATTAGGTAATCATTTCATGAGGTTTTTTTCAAAAATTTAACTGTAGGAACTGTATCCACAACAGTTAAGAGGCTGAAGAAGAGTTGAGCTGATTACATCATCTATGTTGAAAACTTCTTTGCCAAAATGAAGCAAGAGATGCACATTTTGATATGCAGTAATTAGATTTAGCAGCACTTGAATGAAATGGTCCATTATTGATGTTGTTCGGTTAGCGCAAAGATTATCATGACGTCAGTGTTTCCACTGAAAACTCTGGCTTATCGTTTTTATGGCGACTGTGAAATGGTGTTTTGAAAATGTCCACTCTGGAGGCTGTTTTCAAAAGTTTGTGTTTCAGGTTGGTTAAAACACAATTTCCGTGTAAACGAGAGGCTGAAACGCAACAATACTTTTGCGTTTCACCCTAAAACCACTGTTGTGTAAACGGCCCCTGAAGCATAACCAGCTTCATAAACTCTCACTGAAAAGTGTTCGGGCAAATTGTTAGATAAATAACTTCCAGCATCGACTCATCATCTAATGTTCTGTCTCCACAGCGTCTCACCAGTCACCGAGGAGCCACCCCCCGTTTATCCAGATCCAGACCCAGAGGAAGACCCTCCTTCTGTACGGACTCAGACTTCAAAGACTCAATCACCCCCTAAAGTCGAGCACAAACCAACAGAGAGCAACAACGTCCTGAATGTCCCACAACCCAGCTCCAGGCCCGCTGATGACTCAGAGGAAACCAGGAAAAAGATGAGTACCAGGGCCCCAACGCCGAAGCCTCAGAAACCCACAGAGTCTCCGTTCATCGGGGACAGCTACTATAAAGAGGACGTCCATCCACAGACGGTGAGTAAAGACAGAGTGAAGGCATGGGTGCACTTATCGCTGCTTTAATTTTATCATGTGATTTCTCCTGTTAGAGCAGTGTTGAAGTATTTTATCGCGCTTTATGGACTACAGAGTCATCCAAGTGGGTACTTTTGCGGCGGTAAAGAAAGTTTTGCTCCCCCTTCTGACTTGTTAGTGTGTCCGTGCTTCCTTCAAGTCTTAAATTCAACTAAAATTAAGCCGTAAAAAGCTTTAAATTCACTAAAAAAGTTATATTCTGGTCTTGAATACATCACCCACTCATTACTTGTCACATATTTTTTTCTTTTTCTTGCGAGACTTTTTCGAGAAGTGGGTGTAAAGAGGCTGCTTTATTACATTCTGCTGTTGTAGGAAGTGTTGAATTTATTCTGGGTTGACTGGCTGACATCTGTTTTGGATGTAATACAGCAGGATTTCCAAACCATCGCTTATAGTAGTAGTGTTTTTAGTCTTGACTTTCACTCAAGGCAGCATTAAAAAGGCTTAAAAAACTAAAAATTCGATCCCCTGATATTATGCAGAATTACAATTTACATTTCTGCAGGTTATGAAAGATACAAGAAGATAATGTGACATCACTTTGCTCTTAGATTATCTCCAACCAAAGTGAATAAAACAGCTTTTTTGTGTTGCAAAGAAGTAAAAAAGTTGTTGCTGAGGTAATGTCTCGTCAGCTTACATGCGACAAACTGTTGAAATGGAAAATGTAATGAAAGGTTCACAAGCTTTCTAGTGTATTTGCAGAAGTTTTAATTGTATTCTGTGAAGTTACAAGCTAAAAACTCCTCACTGGAGCTTTAATGTGTCAGAAGGCTGATTCATTTCCCCAAACAGCTGATGAAACGCTGTTGATTTCTTCAAACGTTACCAGAATATTAATCCACATTTGGGTCAGCTGGAGCAGTGTGTTTGGGATTGAGTCAAAATAAACTACAGTGTGTTTGTTCATGGTGATGTAGACATTTCCCGGTGTGCAGCAGTGTGACTCACTGTTGTTTCTAATAGTCTTAAACAACAATAGAGCTCAGAGGAAGAAATGACACACACACATACACTCACAGGCAGAAAGGATTCATTGTTAGTTTAATGAGATTTGTTGACTTGAGGAAAAAATAATGCCACTAATCTGATCCTTCAATTCAACTGATGACAGAGAGTAATTCAGAGATTATTACCAGTAGATATTCATGATTTCATTGGTAGCTTTTTGAGCTTGTGATGTGTGTCTCATGATGTTGCATACACACACACACACCTCTGGATTTCATCAGGCTGAAGATGCCGTCACGGTTTCTCCGGGTGGGTCTCTCTTCTAGTGTTGCATGGAAACTGTCTCCTCCAGCTTGGCTCTGATTCTCCATCTCCCACCCTTTCCCGGAGTGTGTCATCAACACACAGACTCATACTGTGCTTCCACATGTTTCCCAAAGTCTGCGAAAAACCTCCCCGTCATGACTGCAGGGTTTTGTGAGAGTTTAATGTACTGGGCTCTGAATCTTTTCCATGTGAGTTTCCTGAACTGCACGCTGCAGCTCTGCACGTTCCAGGTTTTAAAACAAAGACTGGGTTAAGCTGCAGTTTTGGCTCAGTGCTGTTATATAAGAGGAAGAGAGAGAGAGCACACACACACACACACACACACACAGGCCGGATCGATCATTGATTCCACACAGCACCTGGGGCAGATAACACAATTAGGGGAGATAAAGTTGCTAATAGACTCAGCGCCATGTGTGTATTACTACAGTGGCGTGCAGAGATATTTTGAAGGGTAGGGGCGAAAGAAAAAGGCACATACGACGAGCATTTTGGCCCACAGGAGGGCACATAAACATGTTTTGGCTCCCAAGAAGGCGATTTATCATGTGTTTTCCCAACCGTAGGTGCAGACTAGAGTGGTTTGCTGACCAGGGAGGCACTTACACAATATTTTCTGGCTCCCAACATGACACCTGAGTATGTGTTTGGCTCCAAGGAGGACACTCAAGTGCGTGTTTGGCACCTGATAGGGCACTTTTGCTTATATTTTGGCTCCCAGGAGGGCAGTCTATCATATTTTAACCAGCTTAAGACCCCATATTTGTGGTTCACCAACAAGGGCAGGCACTTAAGGAAACATTTTCGCTGTTTAACAGGTAGTTAAGCACATTCTGCTTCCAAGAGCATTCTCTAGTACATGTTTTGGCTCCCAAGAGGGCAATTTATAATGTGTTTTCCAACTGTAGGTGCAGACTAGAGTGGTTTGCCAACCAGGGAGTCACTTAGACATTTCTTTTGGCTCCCAACGTGGCACTTGGGTACGTCTTTGGGTCCAAAGAGGACACTTAATTGCATGTTTGGCACCTGATATGGCACCTTTGCTCATATTTTGGCTCCCAGTAGGGCAGTCTATCATATTTTGACCAGCTTAAGACCCCATATTTGTGGTTCACCAACAAAGGAGGGCACTTGAGCATTTGTTTTGGCTTCCAAGAAGGCCCTCTGGCACATGTATTGGCTCCAATGAGGGCACTTTTGCAAATATTTTGGCTCTTTAACAGGTACCTAAGCACATTCTGCTTCTAAAGAGAACTCTCTAGCACATGTTTTGGCGACAAAAGGGCAAATTATTATGTGTTTTTCCAACCGTAGGAACAAACTTAAGTGGTTTTCCAACCATGGAGGCACTTACACATTTCTTTTGGCTACCAACGTGGCACCTGAGTGCATGTTTGGCTCCAAAGAGGACACTTCTGCTCATATTTTGGCTCCCAGGAGGGCAGTCTATCATATTTTAACCAGCTTAAGAGGCAGTGTAGTGCAACTAAGGAGGTATTTTAACATTTGTTTTGGCTCTGAGGAAAGCCTATAGGGCAAGTTTGGGTCCAAAAATGACACTTTGGTGTGTGTTTGGTCCCCGAAAGGCCACTGTAGCATTTATTAGGCTCCTAAATGGTTACTTTAAGGTATATTTTGGCCTAAGAGGCAGCTCTATGTAACATGTTTTGGCTCCCAAGAGGGCAGTTTATCATGTTTAATCAAGTAATCAAGAGGCAGTGAAGTATCGTTCACCAACCAGAGAAGTACTTTAGGATGTGTTTTGTTCCCAGAAAGGCACTTTACCCCATGTTTGGGTCTAAAGAGGACATTTGAAACCATGTTTTGGCTCCCAAGAAGACACTTTAGTTTGTGCATTGGCCCCCAGGAAGGCAGTTAACCATGTTTTAACCAGCTTAAGACCATATCATTGTGGTTCATCACCAACCACAGATGGTTGGTTTCTATCCCAACCTCCTATCCCTCCTCTTCTGCTTGGTTTTACATTTCATGCATCAGCAAAGAGAGTCCCTGCTAACACCATCATGAAGACCATCTCTCTGTGGAAAAACTTCATCACAAGCATCTGCACATGTGTTTTTTGGGGGTTAATGCTGAAACTGCGCATTAAGTGGAACTGATATTTCTGAGCTTTTAACACTGCAATAGTCGTACAGACTTAACGGGTGAAGATGAGACGCCCTGTGTGCGGTTTGATAACGTCTCTTCTCTCTTATCTGCTCTCTCCAGAACTGCCCCGATGGTATTCAGAGTCGAATCCCTAAGACTGAGTTTGGTGAGCGGTATCTGAAAACCGTTCCCGTCCTGCAGTGGGCGAAACACATCACACCTGAGGAGCACGCGCGTCTGAGCAAGTACTCAGGAGCCCACGGCTGGACGGAGTCTAGTTATGAGCGTAAGTTTTTTTTTTTTTTTTTTTTTCACCATTACATGAGTTAATATCCCACTATATTTCATATCCCAACCAATCCATCTCATTCATCTCCACCTTTTATTTTCCAATTACCAAGTTATTTCTCAAGATCTCTATATGTTTTTGAAAATTAAGCTTCTAATGTTTGAGTTTCTGTAAAATGGGTATACACACTGTGAATGGCTCATTGTGGAATGAGGGCGGGACTTAGCCATGGGTCAATTTTGACTCTCAAACATTAGCAGCTGTTCTTTTGATTCTCATGTGTGGACTTGGATTAAAATAATTGGTAGATAAACAAATATTTGTATTCTTATTATACTTCATTAGCTTTGTGGCTTCTATAACCAGAGACAGAGGTAGAAGTATAAAAACATGTTGATCTATATCATCTGTATTGTTCAAAGTTATTTATTTTATCCATAAAATCCTTGGTTAGAATCAGTATGTTGAGGACATGTGCGTCTCTTCATTGTTAACATGCTTTCGTGCTTGAATAATAACAGCTTCCTGTTTTTGTGCCCACTCATGAAGCTGCAGGGCTTCTTCTTCCACTCACAAATAACTGAATCTGTGGGTGGATCAATTACACGGCTCATGACATAAATCTGTCAGCAGCCAATTTTTTTTAATTTTTTTTCTGACTTAAACCTTCAGGGTTGCGTTTAAATGGTCCTAAAAAGATTATCTCCGTTCTCCTCCGTTAACAGTGCTGATGGAAACTCTCACCGTCCTCAACACGTCTGCCAACATGCTCCTGTTAGACGACTGGAACAAGCGCGGCAGAGGAGCGGAGTGTACGCGCTGTGCTGTGGTGGGAAACGGGGGGATCCTGAACGGTTCGAAGAAAGGAGCGGAGATTGACGGTCACCACTACGTGTTCAGGTGACGACTTAAGACTCTCAAAGTGGGGTGTTGTGCTACTTTAAGACTTTATATGGTTTTTCTGGTGCCCCTGTAGAAGCTTCACTACATTTGTTCAGCCCTATTGGGGCTGTTTGGGGGTGGAGACCTTGGTGTTTGAGGCCCACACCTTTAAGAAGATTAGTAAAGCAAAGAACACAGCAAAAGAAAAGTGGGGTTGAAATAACAGCTTTTAAAGTGCTCATTTTGACTACAACTTTGACTTATCTTTTCATTTAAATATTATAACTTTTTACTTTGACTTTTAATCCATACTTGTGCAATTAACCTTGTTATCATGACTTTTTAAACCTCCTCATTTTTACATTTTATCTCCTTGTTTTGAATATTAAATCCCTAGTTTTGTATTTTTCTCTCTTAAATTTGATGTTCTGTCCATACTTTCAACTTTTTGTCTCCACATTTTGACCTTTTGTTTCCTTATTTTTACTTTCAATTCTTGTTTTGACTATTTTTTGGTTTTAATTTTTAATTTCGTACACCAACATTTAATACATTGTGACTTTTTAAACCTCTTTATTTTCAATTTTATCACCTGAACCAATTTTTATTTATCAAATCTTACATTCTGTCCATTTGACTTTTGTTTTTCTTAAATTAACTTTTAATCTTTGACTCTTTGACTTTTGATCATTCGATTAAATAATTTTTATTTATTATTTTGAGTTTCAATCCATACTTGTGACCTTTTATCTCCTTTTTGACTCTTAAAATATCCATGTCTTGTATTTTCATCTTCTTATTTAAATTTTGAGCTCATTTATTTTTTTTATTTTTTTTTGCTGAGCTTTGACATTTTGGTGTACTTTTGACTTTTTTCTTTTCAATTTGATTTTTGTTATTCTTATAGTAACTTCATCTCCTCATTTTGACTTTTTAACTTTAAATTTTGAATTTCTTATTCTGACATTTAACACATACTTGTGACTTTTCAAATCTCTTCAGGAAGTTTTAATCCATTATAATATCTTTTTATCTCTTAGTTTTCATATTCTGCTCATATTTTTGACTTTGTATTGAACTCATAACACAAATAACCAAACTCCCTGTACAAAGACAAAGTCTTGGCGTTAAAACTATTCGGTATTATTATATATACTATTATCTTATCCCAAACAGCACGGAGGAGTAAAAAAAACTCACACCAGACAAAATCTCAGGTCTTAGGAGATAAAGCTGGTTTCGATAGTTTCGACCCCTAAAAGCAGGATTCTGCACCTCATCCCCCTAAAAAAATCAATAAATGTGGATTTAAGGAAGGTCACTCTTTAAACACAAAATCAAAATCATTTCAAGCCTCAGGGAAAAAAAAGAAACTCTGGAGTATTTGTTAAAGGTATGGTAAGCTGCTGGAAATACAGAAAGATTATCTCTTGTTCTGGGGACTAAGAGGATTTGACTTGTTGTTAGAGAATAAATCTGAACCAGGTTTTCCTGCCTTTCCTCCCTTTATATGTACGCGTTCTGTCTCCAGGACCAACGGTGCCGTCATCCAGGGCTTCGAGCAGGATGTTGGGTCCAGAACCACACATTACACTTTCTCCATCAACACCTTGAAAAACTCTCTACTCAGCTACAGGAGAGCCGGTTACACATCAGTCCCCATGTCAAATGTGAGAACCAAATGTGAGATTGTTTCTCCATGAGATGCTGAAAAGTTTCTGAAAAGTTCTGACTTTCTGCTTCTCTTCAACAGGAGACTCGTTATGTTTTCATACCGGATCACGACCGCGATTACTTGATGATGAAGGCAGCGGCGACGCACACGCTAGTGAAGGCGGGACGTGAACAGGGAAAAGAGTAAGAAGAGACATTTATCAAACTTTATTTTAAACTTCTTAGACTTCACTGCACTTGGAGATATCAAGAATTAGGGCTGCACGATATTGAAAAAAATATATATTGCGATATTTTCCGAAAGGTTCTTGCTTATTTCTGTTCTGCTGAATTCTCCCTGAAGTGATGAGAACAGACTCTCACTTTTCTCTTCTGTCTCTCTGCCTCTGCAAACATTATTTGCATTTGCAAAGAGTCTGAATCATGTTGACATCTGTTAATTATTGATTTTGATCTGTTATATTTCCTGTAAATGATTCTTCCAACATCAGGTCAGACTTTTTAATAATACACTTCTGCAAAGAGGTCCCATCATTTAAATTTCTCTCAAAATCAGAATCAGAATCAGAATTTAGTGTGACCAGATGCTCATCACACAGTACAAGAGTAGAAAGGAATAATTAGGGTTAAGAAGGACAGTAAGGAATGCAATAAAAATTAAATATTGAATAAAATAAAATAAGCAATACGATAAAATTAAAATGGAATAGAAAAATAGAACAATACAAAAATACTGAATAAGTGTGCCAATAGAACAAAATACTAAAAAGTGTGCAATTGGTACAATAGGCTCTCCATGATCAAAGTTCCCAGAGTTTGTCCACCTCCTGCATTTTGCCTTTTTTGTAAGCTTGAATAATCTTTTTCCAGAGACGTGAATCAATAAAAAGTAAAGTTTAGAGACATTTAGTGAAGATGGTCTGTCTTTGGAAGAGAAAAAAGTTGATTTCAGCAGAGAAAACTTTAAGCACTGGTTAACTTTGACACAAAATTATGACTATCTCAAGTTTTATGGCAGCTCATGAAGTCATATGATTTTGGAATGAGGACGTGACATAAACAATAAAGTGGGCAAACAGATCCAAACTTAGAGCTGAAAAACAAATGTTTAGAGTTCGTTCTGACTGAAGACAAAGCTGAACAAAGCACAGATCTGGAAGCTGCTGCCTTTAATCCTGAAAGTGTTAGATAAAGCACCTTGTGTGATTTTTAACTATAAGAAAACTGTCAGATTATCCAAACCCCTGCTCTGCTCCACTCACATTCACCGCTCCCTCTGCACGTCACTCTTCCCGACCCTGATAACAGCAGGTTGGATGACAAAGTGCCGAGAAGATGCTGTAAATGTGCAATTGTGCAAATATTGTGCAGCTCTAACAAGAATATGGGGCGTTAACATTCCTGCAATCTGATTGAATTGAGCCATATGTTCTCCTCACTTTATTTACTGACTGTCTTATGCTCCTGTTACACAAGATAAGACCTGATAAGACTTTTATGGTCTGTCTTGAGTAATAATATAAAGAGATGTCAAACAAAACAGCAGGTGCTCATTTTTGAATGAACGTGAAGAAGAGACGAAACATTTTTAAAAATGCACATGAAGGGGGCGCAGATGGCCTAGTGGATATGGCTGCGCACCATGAAGTTTGCCCTCGAACAGGTGGCCTGTTTCCCGCATGTCATTCCCAACTCTCTCCCCCTTTCCTACTCTATCCACTGCCCTCATCTATCCAATTAAAGGCAGAAGAAGCCCAAAAAAAATGCACATGAAATAATTGAAATATATTAGTATTTTCACAGTAATGTTGTTTTTTTTCTCCACAGTCCAACCACATACTTTGGAAAAGATGTGTCAGTTGAAAAGCTGAAGATGTACCACCCTGATTTCCTCCGGTACACCAGAAACAGGTGAGGGAACCATTCACAGAGCAGCAGGTGCACACAAGCAAGCCCCGGGCTCGAATTTCAAACAGTCTGAAATGAGATTAAACGAAAAGAAGAAGCCAAGAGCTGAGTGTGCCGTCGTGGGAAATTCCCACGCTGTGTTCGAGCCCAAAACAGAAGCTTGGAGTTAGATTACTGCGTTCGTGTGCTGCTTTAACATCCCGTGTATTCATATTGTGATATTTACATTTCAGATTCCTGCGCTCCAAAATTCTGAACGGCAAACAGAAGTACGGGTACCGACCGACGACGGGAGCTGTGATGCTGCTGGCAGCACTCCACACCTGTGACAAAGTAAGCCTCTCATTACTTCACATCTCTGTCAGCTGGAGCCTCATTTCAAGGACAAGGCTGCACTCGCCTGATAGCGTGATGATGTTTTGACTCCCGGCAGCTGGCCTGGTAAATACCGGAGCTCAGGTATTGTGTGTGTGGAGATGAGGAGCGACTCATTAAAACCACAGATTTGCTCAGAATGTGATCAGAAATGATAACGCCTTTACAGGATTCCCTATCTCGGATCCAAAACATGTCATGACGAGACACGACATGTCTCCACGTTGGCAGCTGAAGCTTGTAAAACAAAAACCAAAACCGAGGATAGAGTTTGTTTTTCTTGATTGTCAAGTCAAACAAGCACTTAAGAGAAGAATGATTGATATCAGTTGCAACCTAACTATACGTTGTGTTAATTGTTGATGATTATCTTGATGTTTTCTGTCTGTTCCAGGTGAGTGCGTACGGTTTCATAACTCCAGACTTCATGAATTACTCCGACCACTACTATGACAAAATCTACCACCGCCTCCACTTCTACGTCAACCACGACATGAGGATGGAGATGGTTCTGTGGCAGCAGCTGCATCAGGCCGGACTCATTCGACTCTACATGCGCGACTTAAAGGAGGCGTGATGTCGTCTGCTCTGGAACAATGTTACAAAAACACGTCTGTACTGATCACGACTCGAGACGATGCACACCTTTTCTGTTCATGAAGGAGGGTTAATTTTTTCTTCTCAAAGACTGCTGCTGCTGTGATTGTTCAAGATGGAGATTTATTTGTCAAAAGTGTCATTCTGTTCATCCCAGAGACATGTTTTGGTGATTTGGGGTCAGATTTGTACGGACCAGACTGAATTTAGGGGACAGGGTTACTGTTGACCACAGCTCACTGACTGATTTAGGCTGAATCATTATGAAGAATCCAATTTTGTGCCCTTTTGGAAACCAAAACACATGCCAAACTGCCCTGTTGGGTCACAAACTAAGAGCCAAATTTCCCTTTTTGGGAGGCAGAACACATTAGACTGTCCCCACCTAAAAGTTTTAGGTGCGCACCTGAAAAGGTTTCTAGTGAGCACGCGAAAGTTTTAAGTGCGCACGTGAAATTTGTTATTTTTTTTTAGCTTTTCTTGTCCCTTTAGGGGCTCCGTACATTCCAGATGAGAGGTTGTAAAACTTAAAAAATTATTACACCTCATAGAAATTTTTCTCACAACCTTAAGCTGCGGTGATATGAAGATGTCATTTCATAACTTTATTTAATAACTTAATTTATATAGCGCTTTTCAAAACTATGACTTTGACAAAACTATGACTTTGACAAAACTATGACTTTGACAAGAAACAAAAGAGGGTACATAAAGCAAAAGTAAAAGAGAAATAAGAGAAAAAAACACTACAGAAAAGGAGAAGAAAAAAAAAACACTTTTTTTCTAAAGAGTTGGTTTTTCATTTGATATTGGGCGTTAAAAACCGGGTTATATTTTTCATTTTACAATGATTGACAGCTGCTGTTAGAGAATAGTTTTTATCGGGGATATAAGAAACTTCAGGAGAGATTAGATGTGCAAAATAAAATAAATACAGTTGTGCCAAAAAGTTTACACCCCCTCCAGCAGAATTATCAGATTTTTTTGGGCTTTACTCAGAAAATATGAATGATAACACAAGATCTTTTCTATCACTCATGGTTAGAGGTTGGGTGAAGATATTTATTAACAAACAAATGTTTTTACTCTTTTTAAATCATAATGACAACAGAAACTTCCAAAATGACCCTGATCATTCTTTATGACATGATTAACTGGCCTCTTAGGAGCCAAAATGTGTTAAATTCTTCTCTTCTGAGCCAAAATGCATGTGCCATCTTTGGCAATAGTGTCCATCTGCAGACTGTGCAGATTGTTAGTGGTACGAGATCCATCAACCATGCAGGGGTTAGGGTTACAGGTAGGGGTACGAGATCTGCCTACCTGTACGTCATCAGACTAGATCTGTCTCTCTGCTATAAGCTCTAAAACAGACCCTTCTTACTCTTTGGAGCCAAAAAGCATCTTTGACCAACCCTCACCATAGTCTGCTTTGCTGCTATCCAGTAATGTCAACTTTGTGTAAACTTTTGGGCACAACTGTATTTCAGTTCCTATGTCTTTAGTACACATTTAGACTCATTTTCTCAAGTCTGTCGATGTTTCTTTACATGGTGGATGAGAAGCTAAAAATAACCCCCACTTAATTTGAACCTTGACTTTTAAAAGAGTTTCCTTTTTTACTTTCAGAGTCAGAGTGTATTTTAGAGCTGCTACAAACAAAAAATAGAGACAGAAACAAAAGCTGCCCTCCATCAAACTTTAGTCTGGGCTCGTGTCTGACATCCAATCACCATAACTGCTGTTTACTGGCCGTCTTCAGAGCGTATCGTACGATCAGTGAAGGAGAAATGGCTAAAGTCTGCTCGCTCTGACATTTACTCACATCATGTTCTGTGTGTGTGCGTGTGTGTGTGTGTGGGTGGGTGGATGTGGGGGGGGGGTTGTTTTACTGTGGAAGGTGTGATGATAAAGCTCATTCAAGTGTGTTTACTTTAAGGGACTTAACTTATTCCTTCTTTGTCTTATCTCTCTGAGCACACAAGTGTACTTTTCTTTGGCAGGTACCACGCGGTGATTTCAGTGCCTTTTCAAATGTGAATCATTAATCCGGATGAAGCATTAAGACAGAGGGATTTTTTTTTCTGAGTTGAACCAGGAAGTTCTCATATGAAAACAGCAGATCTATTGTCCATTATTTTCTAAGGACACGACTAACCTGCTCACTCCACTGACTCACCTGGACTGGTCATGTTTGTGGGATTTTACTGTCACTGGTTCACCCTCAGAGTGGGTGAGCTCTCAGAAACCAAAGACGCACTACAAATCAGGGATTAAGCATATTTAAGATTTACTCTTGTTCATATCAAATCAGACAAAGTGATCGTAAATACTGTATCATGTTTTTACAAAGTGGGAAGACTTTCAAAGTGCAATTATGATTGATTTTTTTTTTTAATTCTGTATTTAAAAAAATGTGATTTTATCTCAGTGTGTGAGATTCTTTCTTGTTTTTTTCTCAATCTCATGGATTTTTTCATTTCCTAAATTAAACTAAAACCATTTACCTTAAAGGAACTGTAAGGCAGTGATTCCCAACCTGTGGGCCGTGGCCCCCTGGTGGGCCGTGGAGGTGTTACGAGTGGGCTGCCAAATTATCTCCAAAACTGCAGGTCATCACTTTAGAGCTGATACAAGGAGGGTAAAGTTTACGTCCGCTAAGTTAAGTTTCTGCTCTCATGAAGTCAACGCCATCAGTTGGTCTAAACAGCTCATGACATATCAGAGACTGGGGCCTAGAACACCAAGGTTCCTCCTAACCAATCAGAAGAAAGGGGAGTTGTGGAGCAGGAAGCCTTAAAGGTACGGCAGCCGGTTGAACACAGAGTTATGAATCAAGCCTGTGCACTGCAAAAACTGAAATCTAAGGAAGGCATTGAGTCTTGTTTTTGATAATAAATGTCTTATTATTCTTGATTTGAGCCACGTTCACCTGAGAGGTCAAGATAAATGTCTTGTTTCAAGTGATTTTAAGACAAAAATGAGGTCTGAATTGCTTGTAACTAGTAAAAAAAAATCTGTGAATGGGGTGAGAAAAAAAAGTTTCTTGTATCATTACATCTTTCTAATTTCCAGGACTTCTTACAAGCAGACCTCTCATCCTGTTTCCTGCTCTTATCTCATGTCTTTTCTATCCGTTTAAAGGCACGAGACGCCTTTAAATAAATAAATTTTATAAAAAGAGACAGCAGCTACAAGTAAGTGTTTGAGTACGAGGCTGAAGTAAGAGTTTTCTAAAACACTAGAGTGAGAAAAAAAAGCTAAAAACAGCACAAAATCCAATGTTTCAATAAATTTAGAGGCAATTTTGACCAACTGGTGACCTGTGTGAATAATATCAATGAGCTATGAGAATTAAAATCCCAACAAGCTGAGCAGGATCTTTATGTCGGGTAAAAATCTGAGTTGAATTGTGATGTTTTACAAGAACTGCAACCCTAAATGAATGACGATAGCTGGAAGTGATGTCAAATTATAGTGAATTTCACAGTTCTTACTCAAAGCAGTTTCACAAAGCTCCGTACAAAATGTTTTGTGCATTCACAACAAAGCAGAAATATAAAAGGGGAAGACAGAGAAGAAAAAGAGGAACAACATAAATCAGTGTCTGACAGAGCATGAACGCAGTTAAGCAAATGAGCGGCAACATGAAGAGAATAACTGCTGATTTAAACTGAAACCAGTGAAGTTGTCTCTATGAGGAAGTAGAGAAGGTAAGAGTCTGAGGGTGTAAAAGGAGGAGAAAGGCTACGGCTAACTTCAGAGGTCATGACTTAAAACAATCTGTAATTATGGGCCTGAAAACCTGGTCGTGGCCCCGGTGGTGGAGAAGTAGCCAAACTTCCTCTTTCCATCTTTAAACAAATGACATGTTAATGTCTGAACATGCTCGTGGACAGCAGCTGTGCGTGATTACGTCCTCTGTAATTTCAGCACACAAACACGCAGAGACGGGGGTTCAATCATGTGTTTCAGAGCCAAGGCTAATATGTGTTTACTGACACCAATGTCATCATCGCAAAGTTACACAGAAGTGATAAGAGGGCGTTAGTTTGTTTGATACTGATGGGAATCTGATCTCGTTCACGGTTAGTTCAAACACAAAAAGGATGCAGTGACATCGAGAACATCCTGGTAAAGACTGTAAAGCTGTGTCAGTGTTGAGTGGTTTGTTTAGAAATCTGCCACATGAGTTTAACTTTTAACACGTGATGCTGTAATCAAACATTATGGCCCCGTTATGCCCAGAAATGCCTCAGCTACAGCATTTACGCTCCGATTATTGGAAAGGACGCGGATGCGGATGCACAAACCATGGGCTGTGTAAAGAATGGACAGCTTGGCTCCGCCTTTTACCATTGCAAAGTTTTGAAGCCAAAAAAAACCTGGAGAGTGGAACCCAGTGACATAAAAGCAAAAAAATATACAATACAGGCCAAAAGTTTGGACACACCTTCTCATCGATTTGCGTTTTCTTTATTTTCATGACTATTTACTGGACTGACTGACCTGCATTTCTTAAACTAATGATTGTCACTCATTTTTCTTTAGTTAGCTGATTGGTTCTTGCCATAATATGAATTTTAACAGTTGTCCAATAGGGCTGTTGTCTGTGTATTAACCTGACTTCTGCACAACACAACTGATGGTCTCAACCCCATTGATAAAGCCAGAAATTCCACTAATTAACCCTGATAAGGCACAGCTGTGAAGATAAAACCATTTCGGGTGACAACCTCTTGAAAAATGCCAAAAGTATACAAAGCAGTAATCAGAGTAAAGGGTGGTTATTTTGGAGAAACTAGAATTTAAAACATGTTTTCAGTTATTTCACCTTTTTTTAAGTACATAACTTAATGTTTATTCATAGTTTTGATGCCTTCAGTGAGAATCTACATTGTAAATAGTCTTGAATTTAAACAAAACGTTTTGAATTAGAAGGTGTGTCCAAACTTTTTGCCTGTACCGTATATTAACTCTTTTTGACTGTCTTGCCCAAAGTTTCTTACTGTTCCTATTGTAGTTCTGTTTACCAAAGCAGAAAATTGCAGTTTTATCCCGTCCAAGAAGCATAAAAAGACGGTGATGTATAACAGGGGGAGGACAGGAGCAGGAGGACTGTGGGACAGCCAGCGTATGCAGTGCCCCATTTGCTAGATAAGGAAAATAGAGCACAAGAGGAAGGAAGAGGGAGAAAAAAGCAAATGCCAGACTATGCCCCTTGTGGGTGGGGTGCACGCCTATCTGAGAAATGTTTGTATTTAAAGAGATGACACTCTTAGTAAAGAGGACAACACCATTTTAGACCAACTTATTCTGGATTGTAGCGCTCAAATGGGTTATAAAGAAAAATATACATGTAACAGAAAAGTTTAAAAATATATATATATTCATTTTCACTCATGTTAGTTGACGGGGAAACTGCACACAAGACTTCAGGTCAATTCTTGTCGCAGATCGAGAGTCCAATGAGGGACTTGAGTGATCTGATATTAATTGTGCTTCACTTGTGTAGAGGGATTCCATCGTTCCTGTGTCGTAAAAGTGATGAAATCCAGCAGGAGAAAAAATAAAATATCTAATTTTTTTTTTTGCATTTCATCATGGTTTCAGAAAAATTAATGTTTGGTCAGATGTTCCTGCGAGATTTACTGAAAAACAACTTCTTAAAGCTGCTGATTTTAGGCAGGGTATGACTGCACCCTTAAGAAATAAAGATAAACAGAAGTTTTTAAGAACGTATGCATTTGTTTAAAGTCACTTAGTCTAAATAGCATCATGTGATCAAGACTTTTTTGTGTGTCTGTGTACCTTTAATGATTCTACCATTTAAATCTTTGGCTCTTACTTTAATGTAATTTGAGATATTTACCATGATGAGGGTTTAGTCTCATAAACTTCATGAGAAAATAAAAGCATCTGTAAAGCAAACACTGCCCCCTGTTGACCAAAAATGGAAGTCACAGAAACAGCTTTTCAGTTTAGATTTTATTAAAAAAGAGCAGCAGCTCGTTCATGAACGGGTAGAAAAAGTCAGTAGAAGCACATTGTGCTGAATAAGTGCTAATGAAGCAGACAGTGATAGTGTTGACGTTACCATGACAACAGGACTAAGAGCTCTGTGTTTGAGAAGAAGTATGGAGTATTTCATTAACACTTTAACCAAGGGTTCAGTTTGACAAACTTACAGCAGCTTAACAACAGATTTCACATTCTAGGTGAGAATTCATCACTGTCCAACGTTTATATTTTGAGGGATCTGGACCATTTCTTTAATTCATAACACTGAATGATTTTCAACAAAGACATCAATTCAAACCGTGTTTCATCATTTCTTCTTCTGCACACTCTCGTTTCCATTCCCCGGACTCTTACTCGTCTTCGGCGTCTTCACCGTTTTAGCTGCCTTCTCTTTTTTAACCTCCTCCACCTGCTCGCCCTCCTCGTTCTCCGGTTTGGCGGCGACCTTCCTCAGTTTGTGTTTGCCTTTTATGGGCGTGGAGAAAGTGAGCGAAGACTTGATGAAGTCCAGCGGGAAGATTCCCACGTCTCCGTCGAAGCGGTTTTTGGTCACCTGCAGTGACCTGCGCCCGGGACTCGTCACCAGCTTCTTCTCCTGCAGGATGAGGACGTTATCGGCCTCTTGACTGGCCTGAAAGGGGTCAAAGGTCAAGGTGTGGTTTCATTATAGAATACACAAAAGCTCATGTCTAACATCAAGAAACAAAGCGTTTAAAAATAGAGGATTCTCACCTTTGCTGAACCGAAGATGGAGGCCGTCTGCAGCTCTCGGTCGTCCTCTTCTTTCCTCGGGTGGATGATTAAGGTGACGTGGCAGCTGCTGTTGGTGGCAAACTTCCTGAAGGCACCAATGATGTGGTCCTGGACCGCAAACCTGGATCAAATCAAACTTAAGCTGTGAAATAAATCTGATTGCAATTTGTTGTGCGATTCTTCTTAGTTTCCCCATCTTATGTGTTTGTAACTTTTTTGGAAATGAATTTTGACATTACCTAACTACTTGTTGCTGCTTTTTGCACATTTTTGTCACTTTTCACGTTTTTTTTTTTTTTTTTTTTTTTTTTTTTTTTTTTTTTTTTTTTTTTTTTTTTTTTTTTTTTTTTTTTTTTTTTTTTTTTTTTTTTTTTTTACCATTTTTGCTATTTTCTGATTATTTCCAAGTTTCCCCCCAATTTTCTTGCCAGTTTTTCTTGCTTCTTGACCATATTTGCCACCTTAAACCTATTTCTATTGCTACTTCTTGCTGTTTTTGTCACTTCTTACAGCTCAGATTGTTTCTTTTGCAAAGGAGATTTTCAACAAATTTGCAATCAACACGGCCACATTCTTTTAATTTATTTGTTATTCAACTGGGACTTATCACAAAGTGCAACGTCTGCAATATTTGGTTCACTTACTGTAATTTTATTGGTGCACACTTTAATTTCATAGTTTATTTCTTGCTTATTGAACAAATTGCACACTTTTTTAGTACTATGTTCTATTTGCACACTTATTCAGTATTTAATTCTATTTTTCTATTCAATTTTTATTATATCTTATCTTATTGCTCATGCTATTTTAGTTAACTCTTAATTTTTTACTGCTTTCCTTGTTTTCCTTATTATCCCTAATTATTCCTTTCTGCTCTTGTACTGTGTGATGAGCATCTGGCAACACTAAATTTCCCCAACAGGATAAATAAAGTATTTCTGATTCTCTTCAGTTGAGCAGGGTTGAGTTTGAACTGTGGAGCATAAAACATCAACTGCAAAACAACATTTTTGGCATTTTGACACATTTCAGGTTGAAGAAATGTTGCACTGTCTGCGATTAGAATATTGCAGCAGGTCATGTTGTGATTTAATCTAATTTGAGATGAATTGCTCAGCCCTAAAATGTGATAAAAACTAATCCACATCCACTCACTTGTCCACAGAGAGATTCTCCTGCCCCATCATGAACTGCAGGTTATCGATGACAACGTGGTTGATGTCGTACAGGTAGACGGCGTGTTGCATCGTGTCCAGAACCGTCCTGGAGAACAAGTAGGAGACAGTAAACATTAACACAACAGTGTGATATAAAATCTAGTTTTCTAGTTCTTTCCCAAATCTCCCAACCAAACCTACTTGATGTTCTGCTGCCCGTGGAAAGTCATAAAGTAAAGCGGCAGCTCCTCGAACTTGTCGGCCCAGAAGTCGTACTGTTCCAGATTCTCCTCAAGCCGCTGCATAGCGAACTGTGTCAGCATGATCTTAGCCAGACGCACGTTGTTGATCTCAAAGCTGCCCCACAGCGTGTTGACTCCCTGCATGCAGAGGTCCAGAGTGACCTCGCTGATAAAGGTGGTTTTACCGCTGCCTGTAGGACCTGGACACAAAAATGACAACTCACATTAATACACACAATTCACATCAGAATGATCCACAGATTCTTAACTGCAAACTTTGCTGGGTGGATAACAGAGACTTTATTTGGCATCATAACTAAATTTACATGTGGCCAGAAAAAAAAAGTCCTGTCTAACCCAAAACTTATTTTGAATGCTGGATATGGGTGAACAATATATCTTTAAAATCCTAATCTTCTAAACTTAAAAACATTTAAGGTTCATCTTCTCAGGATCATCATCCAACCAGAGCTGAACAACTTACAGAAATAATCAAACTGCAGTTATTTTTCATCATTAAAAGGAGCTCCATGTTAGATAAATATGCCTGGGAATACATAACTTTTAAAAAAGAAAAGCTTTTTAGATTCATATGCAAAATTTGGAAGTAATTGCTATATTGATTTAGATTATTTTCTTGTTATGAATGAGAAAAACACACACAGGAGGGAGAGAAGGAGGAGTGTTGTTAAAAAAATCAACACAAAATCACTATTTGCATAAACAGGTACAGCTCAAAAGATCAGAATATCACGAAAAGGTGAAATACTTTTGGTCTCTCCCTTCAGAAAGTGAAACCCCAGATATCATATAGCTTCATTATACTTTGAGTGAATTATTTCAAGTCTTTATCTCTTGAAATGTTGATGATTGTGGCTTACAGATAATACAGATGACTCCAAATTCAGTGCCTCGGAAAACAAGAATGTTACATACGATCAATAAAAAGGATATTTTAAACAGAAATGTCAGGCCTCTGAATAGTATGTTCATTTCTATGCACTTAAAACAATTTTTTTGCCACTTGTGATTGCTTTTTTTGCCCATTTAAGTTACTCTTCACTCTGTTTTTTGCCACTTTTGGAACATTTCTCGTCATCTTTGGACTATTTTCCAAGTTTTCTCCCAAATATTGCCCCTCTTCACCCGTTTTGCCACCTTACACTTTGGTTTAATGCAACTTCTTGCTGTTTTTCTCGTTTTTCACCACTTAGATTGTGAGTAACTAATGTAGAGCATAAAACATTGATTGCAAAAATTTATCTGGTGCTATTGCCGACTTGATTCTTGTTATCAGAGAAGTTTGTTTGGCTCATTGTGTAGGATGTGCTGCCCTCTAGTGGTTAAGCTGCATTCGGCTGATAAACACTTGAATCTTTCACAAAAGGATGAACCATGACTTTTCTTAACTGAGGCATTTTTGGATCTTGTTTTCCCCCGTACCTGTAAAAACGGTCAGCTCTCCTTTCCTGTGCCCCTTCAGGATCCTGTTGAGCTCAGGAAACCTCGCCCACTTCACTCCAGCCACCTGCTCCGTGTTCAGCAGCTCCCCGTACACGTCCTCTCTGAGCTGCTTGAACGACACGATGGACTTATGAGCCGCTGGGATGGAAGATTTAACGATGTTGTTGAAGTTCTTCCCCAGGGCCAGCGCCTCCACGGGACACGGCCGATACTCCCCGGGCCGCACCAGCGAGCAGCGCCTCAGACCCAGCTTACGGGAGAAGATCTTTGACGCCTCCCAGGAGCGGATGTCACCACCCAGCCACAGCGTCACCCGCTTGAACTGCTCCAGATATGGAAGCAGGATGGGTGGGAGGCAGCTGACCCCACGAGGGAGAGCGACGCTGGGGAGTCCCGTAGCCTGACTCACAGCGAGAGTGTCCAGCTCACTGCCGGTCAGAACCACCTCCGAGTCCATACGGCTCACCAGAGGGAGGCCGAAGAGGTTGTAGTAGGAATTAGACTTTGGAACTGCAGCTTCAGTATAAGTCACTTTCTCATCATCACAGCTCTGAGCAGAAAGGAGTTTGACCCCCTTTAAAGAGGAGTCAGGTCCACCAAACCAGGGGAAAACCAGACTCTTGGTCGGCTTGAAGAGTCTCACGTTGAACTTCTTGAGGGTGGCGTTGGAAATCTTTGTGATCTGAAAGTAGAAAAAAAAATGAACCTAATCAACCAAACTCTTTGTGTCTACTCCAAACATACCAGATAGGGGAGGAGAGAAAAAACTGACTCATGTAAGGATCTTGATTCTTATAATCTACGACTCCTTATATATCCATGAACTTCAAAAATTGATCCTTTTTTGACTTTCAGCTCTGGTATTTTAAGATTCTTTTATTTGTTTGTAAATCTTTAAATGATCTGGCCCTATTACACCTGTTATGGAACAAACTTCCCCTCCACATTAGTTAATCCTCCTCACTGTCTGTTTTTTAAAACTCGTCTTAAAACCTACTTTTATTTCTTGGCTTTTAACCCAAAATGAGACCCTTCTCTATTTTAGAGTTTCATGGTCTGTTTTAAGTTACTGTTTGTATTGTTCTTAATTGTTTTTAGGAACAATAAAACAAAAACTTAAGTGTTTTTACTTGTTTTTTATCCTTATTTTAAAGTTCCATCCATCTATGTCCAGCACTTTGTTTGTTTTTCAGCTGTCGTTGTTCTTAAAAGATGTAAATAATGTATGTAAACAAAAACACTTTTTTGAAGCAATGTTCAACTGACATGCAAGTATTCCCCCCATGCGTGGAGCTACTGTACTTGTATCATTTGGTTTGTCAAGGAGACATGACTCAAAGTGAAACTGTTTTTTATGTTAATAAATTGCCTGTCGTTTTACATTAATGGCAATCAAGTTTTAAAGAGTGCTGTATAAATAAAGTTGAGTTGAGGGAGTAGTGTTGCAGCAGAAAGAGGAGTCCATATTCGCACATGGATCTATATTTATCAATCTGAACGTTGGTGGAGGGTATGCTCAAAATAGTAAGTGTTATCTTTAGTTTTATCACATCACTGGAATCTGTTGATCACTTTTGTGAATTTAAAAACCACATCATCTTAAACAAACTGTATTGTTTTGATGCCATAATTTGCCTCATTTACTCACTTTACACTGTGAATATTTTTGAATAGAGATTTGTTTGATGATTTTCGTGAGAGACCCAAAGATTCACAACCCTCGTACCTGAAACATGGTTTTAATCAGCTGAGCCTCGTCCTCGTGGAGCTCAGCGAAAGGCACCGAGCTGGTCCAGATCCTCTGCACCTCCCTCAGCTCCCTCTCCCTCTCCTCCTGCTCCTCCACACTCTCTGGATACCCCAGCAGCAGGTGAGGGCTGAGGGAGTCCTGCTCCTCCTTCTGCATCACCTCCAGACAGTCCTGCAGGTCCTCCCAGCTCCCTTCCACCAGCGTGTCCTTGCACAGAAACTGTCCGGTGGTTTTATCGATGAACAGGGAGAAGGAATCCTTCTTGGTGGATGGATCCAGAAAGATGCTCTGGATGTGGAGGCAGCTGTATCCATCATGGAAGGGGATTTCTTTGGAGCGTAGATACTGTTTAATCTCTGTGACTGTGATGGGGCTCACAGGAAACTCTACAGTGGATTTTGCATCCTTTTTATACTCTCTGGTCCCACTTGGTGACAGGAAAAAGTCTCTACCCCACAGTTTTGTGCAGAATGGCACATGATGGTGTCTGTAAATAAACCTCTGAGAGAGAAGCCTCACACACAGAAGGGAAATCTGTCTTTTATGCAGAAATCTGGGGTCTGTTGCTTGCAGGAGGCAGGTGGTGCCTCTTAGGAGCAATCTCCTCCACATCATTAATGTGGCATTGACATTAAACCTGCAGAAGAAGTGATGGAGAAGAAATAACTCAGTAAATCCACATTGTGTGACCTCTGCTAACGTGAGCACCAGTGTAGCATTAAACGTTGTTCTCCGGTTAAACAGACACTGATAATGTGGAAAAATCATGTAATTGTGTAAAAAAGTGTTCACGTTCATTTCATTTAATTTGAAGTTATGAAATATACATTTTAAGTAACTTACTTGCTTTATTTTGCGTCCTCATTTCGCTCCACGCTGTGAGTCTGTCCCGGGCTTTAGGTGCACTTTCAAAACAAGTCCGTGCAAAATGTAGAGCGAGACGGAACCAAAGTAAAATGTTGAGACTAGCTCAATTAACCATTTTTAAACGTTAAAAAAATCTATTCTTTATTACTTGCTATTATTATTTTACATTATTTAATCCAATTTGAAACTTTTGAGGTTCAAAAAACATTTTGTTGTCCAACCGTTAGTTCCTTTTGTTTCCCTCCGGAGTGTTTTACTCGGCTGCACCTGTTCCACACATGCCCGTGAAATCGTCCTCTGTGGATTTTTGCACATTTTTGCTCCTAAACTGCTCGTTCTCCCCTCACCAGGATTAAAACCTGTGTTTTTTATTAAATAATCTGTGATAACCGTTGGTCAGGATGTCTTCCAGGGGGACACCGAGCCGCTTCCTCCGCTCAGTTCTTCTAAACGGCGTCGGTCGCTACGTTTGTCAGTTAAAGCGAGTTTCTCTCATTTTCTCCAAAAAAGGTCAAAGTTCTTTAGGAGTCAGGTAAATAACAACAACACCAATGTTTTAAAACAGTATATATCCTCCAGCTTTATGTTTTATATGTCTGTATTTGTCGGTGGTCTTATCAGAAATAGAGCTGAAACGATGCTACACTCAGTTAGCTTCAAAATATTAAAATATCTTTGAACAAATTTGAAAACTATTCCTAAATAAATTAGTAAAATAAGTCAAATCCGCTTCTAAAGAAAAATTACACAGCATGTGGATTGCATTTCCATCTGTCTCAAAATTTTCAATTAAAAAGCTTTTTTTTTCTTTTTACATTTAACTTTTATTTATTAAGAAATGCAAAAAAAAAAAAAAGCCAATTTCAGATGGTAAAAAATATCAAAATTTAAAAATTCACTCCTTAAGATTTTTGAAACCCAAATTGAATAGGGATATTGAGATAAAAGTCAAATTTCGACTTTTAATCTTGTAATTTGCCTTTTTTTATTATCATTATTTCACTTGTCTAAAAATTCTGACTGAAGTATCTCAAAATTTCTACTTTTTTCTCGAAATTTGACTTTTTGTATTATAATTATTACTTATCAAAAAATTCTGACTCAAGTATCTCAAAATTTCGACTTATCTTGAATTTTGGCCTTGTTTTTATTTATTTTTTTACTTGTCTCAAAGTACTTTTCATTCTACTTTTTATCTTGAAATCTAACTGTATTTCTTACCTATCTAAGAATTTAACTTTCCAATTTAGCTTTATATCTCAAAATTTAGACGTATGTTTAACCAAAACCTAAAATTGAATAGAAATATTGAGATTTCGACTTTTTATCTTGAAATCAGACTTTTTTATTATTATTATTATTTCACTTGTCTCGAAGTTCTGACTTAAGTATCTCAAATTTCTACTTTTTTCTCGAAATTTGACTTTTTAGTATTATTATTATTATTATTATTATTACTTATCACAAAATTCTGACTTAAGTATCTCAAAATTTCTGCTTTTTTCTCGAAATTTGACTTTTTATTATTATTATTATTATTATTACTTATCACAAAATTCTGACTGAAGTATCTCAAAATTTCGACTCTGCTGTAAAGCACTTTGTGAACTGTTGATTTTGAAGTTGCTCTCTATATAAAGTTATTATTATTATAAAAATTTGGACTTTTTAATCTGGACTTTTTTTTCTTATAATTATAACTTAACTCAAAAGTTATGACTGAAGTATATCAAATTTCGTCTTTTTATCTAGAATTTTGACTTTTTTATTATTTTTTTTTTTTACTTGTCTCAAAATTCTGACTGAAGTATCTCAAAATTTCGACTTTTTATCTTGAAATTTAACTTTTTTTCTTACCTATCTAAGAATTTGACTTTTGAATTTAGCTTTATATCACAAAATTTATTCTTATGTTTCTCAAAATGTGACTTTTCCCTCATAGTTTTGACTTTATTAACTCAAAGTCATGACTTTACTATCTTGAAATTGTACTTGTATTACCTATATATTTCTACTCAATTATCTCAAAACCATGACTTTTCAAATAATTTTGACTTGTCTCGGAATCTTGGCTTATATATCTTAATATTATGACTGTTTTTTCATCTCAAAATCTGACTTAATTTTGGGCATAAAATCTCAACAAAGTAAAGTTTTCTTTACTTTTATTTTTTAACTGGTGGAAATAGACCTAATTAATCAAGAGTAAGACACAACTAGTGAAATGAATGTTCATAAAGAGTAGCCTTGTAAAGAAAGATGTTCCAGTGCTCTTCTATTTGTCTGTTTTGTAAGAAACACAGACCAACCCTTGACATTTTAAGGCTGTTTTGTTGCCAAAAACCAGCGTCAACACCATGTTTTCCTCATTGTTCTATTTTCAGGGAGTTTATCGAAGAAGGAGTGGTGGATTACGCCAAGAAAAACCCTTCAACTGTCGTGTATGTGTCTCCTCAGACGTGCAGGATCCCCAAGATAGTTGCAGAATACTGTAAGTCTGCACGAGTTTAACATCCAGAATTCAGCAGCTTCTGAAATTTCATGCATTTTTTCTCACTTGTGTATTGGGAAAAGGCCCAAAAGTTCATGTACGAGGAGGCAAACAGCAGTTGTTTGGTTGTATTTGTCCACACAGATCCTGTAGGTGGCAGTATTGGCTTATTATCTGAGACTTCTGCTCAGGTGTATCACTGTCGTTAAATCATCTCATCTGGAGTTTAACATCCTCCTGTTTAATTTCACCCAGGGCACATCTGTCACTGTTCATGCGTCACTTTTTAATGTCACTTCTTCTTTATTTCCTCTTTTCCCTCCCTCCCTGCAGTGAACGGCACCGTTAGGGAGGAAACAGTCACGAACAAAACAGCGCCGCAGATTTCAGAGCTTCTAACCAAACTGACCAGTCAGTCCGGTTTGGACATCATCCGCATCCGCAAACCCTTCCACACAGACAGCCCCAGCATCCAGGGCCAGTGGCACCCGTTCACCAACCGACCTCCAACAATCGAGCCCATCGGACCACAGAAACAGGACCCTCAGTAACAAAAAGTTTGCAGAAACGGACTTTAACTTCTGCTCCTTACTGTTGAATATGTCCTTCTTTATTTCAAAGTGTCTGCTTTAAATCGAGCCCAGTTTGTGTGTGTTTTCTCGCACATTCATGGAGTATTCAGAGAACTGTTTAATGAGTTTTCTGTGCCGTGCAGGAAAGAGCAGCAGCTCCAGCTCTGAATGCCACATTTGAATAGTCTTCACATGAATCCACAAGAGGCTGGCATTATTAAGAAGCACCTAACTGCTTTTTAATCTCAAGGATATTTGAAGATTTGTGTCGCACTTTGGAGATGTTGGAATGAAATAAATAAGTATTTTTTGTCCAAATGCGGGCTTTGGTGTTTAAATTTAGACTTCTCTTTGAGTTGTGTTTGAACAGCTTGTCACGGGGGGGGGGAGATCAGCAGAGCAGCGGTGCCGCCTGCAACGTTAAGTTTGACTGATTCAACTGCAGTTCAAACACAGATGAAAATATTCTTTTTTTTATTCATAATACAGGAAGAGTGCAGTTTGAAGGTTTCCTCGTCCACAGGCGTAGAGGATCCAGAGCATAAACAAACATGACAGATGGTTGTGTGAACGCCCGAGGGCTGAATCTTAACCTTCAGCACTGATCTGTCCTCAGTCTCTGCTCTGAGGGACACAAAACTTTTCCTGTGGGTGATATTTTTCAACCAAAACTGGCAGAATTACCTGCTCCATCAACTGCAGAGACAGAAAAGTTCAACAAATGACCTCTGTGTTCTTCTCTGTAACGTGCGTTAGCTTCAAAGCCTAAAACATTAAAATATCTTTGAATAAATTTGAATATTATTCCTAAATGAATTAGTAAAATAAGTCAAATAAAGTTAAATTATTCAGCATGTGGATTGCATTTATATCGGTCTCAAAAATTACAATTAAAAAGCATCTTTTTTTTTCTTTTTAAATTTAACCTTTATTTTATAAGAAATGCAAAAAAAGCAAATTTCAGATGGTAAGAAATATGAAAGCATAAAATTCAATCCTTAAGATTTTTTAAAACCCAAATTGAATAGAAATATTGAGATAAAAGTCAAAATTTTGACTTTTTATCTTGAAATTTGACTTTTTTTATTATTTCACTTCTCTCAAAATATCGACTTTTTTTCTCAAAATTCGACTTTTTGTATTATAATTATTACTTATCACAAAATTCTGACTCAAGTATCTCAAAATTTCGACTTATCTTGAAATTTTGACTTTTTTGTTATTTTTTTTTACTTGTCTCAAAATTCTGACTGAGGTATCTCAAAATTTCCACTTTTTGTCTTGAAATTTAACTGTTTTTCTTACCTATCTAAGAATTTAACTTTCCCATTTAGTTTTATATCTCAAAATTTAGACGTATGTTTCTCAAAATTTGACTTTTTTTCTTAAATATTTGACCTCGTTAACTCAAAATCATGACTTTACTATCTTGAAATTTTACTTTTTACCTAAATATTTCTACTCAATTATCTCAAAATCATGACTTTTTCCATTATTTTGACTTATCTCAGAATTTTGACATATATATTTTGAAACTATGACTGTTTTTAATCTCAAAATCTGACTTAGTTTCATTTCTATTTTTTTTTTTTACTGGCGGGAATAAACCTAATTAATCAAGATTAAGACACGACTAGTTAAACTATTGTTGATAAAGAGTAGCCTTGTATAAAAAGATGTACCAGTGCTCTTCTATTTGTGTGTTATGTAAGAAATTCAGACCAACCCTGGACATTTTGAGGCTGTTTTGTTGCAAAGACAGAAAAGTTCTTCTCTGTAACGTGTGTTTTCTTCCATCATCACATGAATACAAACACTCAGACTTGTGTGAAATGAACTTGAGCGTTGCCTCCAGGACAAATTGCTTGTTTCTGTTGACTGATGGATTCTAATCTGTTGCCGTATACTGTGTGAATATATAACTCCAGCCACAGGAAATGGTTTTGGCTATTTGTTAAATTTATGTAGAAAGGAGGCGTGAGATGAATGCAGAGGAAACGGTGCGTTCAGAGTTTCTGCAGCAGGACACCAGAGCTGATTTCCTCATTTTCTGCAAAGTTACCCTCCAGCACAACATCTTTCTTTGTCCCTTTACAGCCACTGAAGGTGCAGAACTTTTAAGTTGTCTTGGAGTTTAACTT